>JAKVQY010000382.1:0-15032 GCA_030463045.1 Geotrichum macrosporum
TTGGTCGGTGGAGGAGAGAAAGAAAAAAACCAAAAAAAAATTAAAATGTGTGTTTTTTTTATAGAGTCATTTTAAAAATTAAAAAATAGAAAAAAAGAAATTTATATAAAAAAAAAAAAAAAAAATAAAATAAAAAGATTAAAAAAAAAAAAAAAAAAAAAAAAAAAAAAGGTATTAATTTTTCGGGTTTTTTTTTTTTTTTTTTTTTTTTTCCAGTTCTTAAAGCTGTTTCAATGAGCTCACGACGATTCCATTGAGGATTTTGAATAAATTCCAATCTGAACGCGCGTTCTACATTAACTTAATTGTATAAATATCTTTGTTTGTGGAAATCCCAGTCTTTTTTGAAAAATGGGCCCTGAATCCCAAAAATTAAAAAAAAAAAAAAAAAAAAAAATCCTAATATGTTCACAACTCTACCAGAAATCTAAAAATGTCAGGCAGAAGTCGGTCAAAAGCATCTCACAAATCTCCACCAGTATCGTCTCGTCCATCATCCGACTCTTATCACGATGATTCAATCAACTCTTCTGGTATAATTCCTCCTCCTCCTTCACAACCTTCTACAGCAGGCCTTGGTTTATGGCGTGCAATCGCCGGAGAACTCAGCAAACTGAGTAATATGCAAACCGCCACCGCCGAGACAACAAGACGAGTCATAAATGAAAGTCCGTTATCTGGCGTATTGGCTGTATACAGCGTGGAGGGTAATCGAGTAATACATGACTATATCTTTAAGAATGATAGTTCCATTACTCCAGGCAGTGCAGAAGAGAGTGAGTACATTACGGGCCAAATAAATGAGCTAGAAACGCTACGCCAAGCTTACGAGCAAAATAAAGAACGTTTAAATAAGGAAAAAAAGTCATTGGAGCAAATTATTGGCCCTCTTAAAAAGCTGGTCGGTGATGCCGCGGCAGTAGTAGGAGGAAGTTCAGGTTCTGGAGGAGCTGCTCCCGCAATGCCCTTGGACCGCAAACGCAGGTTTGACGAGTTAGGTACACCAGATTCTTCGTCTGGAGCGTCCACATCTCCACCCAATATGAGCAACAGTGGTAAAACTACGAATAAACGAGGGAAGCCAAACCCAGCTACTTTCTCCAGCGATGCATCTGCTTCTGGTACCAGTGCAGGATATATTGCACTGACTGTTGGTGCTCAAGTTGCATTCAGACTTCACAAACAACGTGTCAATTCTGAAGAAGAGGAGGAATGGATTCAGTGCGAAGTTACAAAAGTATTTGCTGAGGGTGCACGATATGAAGTGCGTGATCCTGAGCCTGATGAAAACAACAACCCCGGCCAGTCTTACAAAGCCACATACAAAGACTTAATTCGAATCCCACCCGAGAATGAAAAGTCGGCTAGCCTCCCGCCATATCCTGTGGGATCTAAGGTATTGGCCCGATATCCGGAAACAACCACGTTTTATCGCGCTGAGGTTGTAGGTACGAAACGGGATGGAAAGTGCAGACTCAAGTTTGTGGGTGAGGAGGAAGAAGGCAAGGAACAGGAGGTTGAGCGAAGAGTTGTTCTTCCGATACCGCAGTACAGTAGATAATCTCAATAAGTCTTTATAATGATTGGCTTCATGCGAATTTAGCAGGCTTCTTTACTTTCTTTCTTCTTTATTATCAAACGCATACTCTAGCACGCACTTTAATTTTCTACAAATTTGCATCTCTAGTGCCAAAACTTACGCAATGATGCGTAACACGATAAAGTGAATTTGGAAAACCGGGAAGCAACAAAAAAAGGTAGACATATTTTGAAATCAATTGTTTCCAAGTATTTTATCGGAATTAGATTTTTAGTACCATTAAGCAGCTTATATTTCATTACTTTCTCTCTGTTCTCTTTCACAAATATCCACTATTCACATTGGAGTCAACCGACATAGCTTTACTTAGTGGCTAGGCTCCGTGGGAGGGGAAAGAGCGTTACTACGATAAGACACAAAAGAAAGGCCAAGTGGTCTATTTCCGTAATTGTATCCACTAAATTTTTCAATAGCAATATCAGCAGAAGCCGGGGTATCAAATTTAACAACACCAGCACCCGCAGATCGTCCACTCGCCTCCAATTGAATCTCAGCACGTTCCACACGACCAACAGTTTGGAATAACTCAACTAAATCATTGTCGGTGGTAGCCCAAGGCAAATTGGAAACAAAAATGGTTTCACTAATTTGACCATTTCCAGTTGCTCCGTCAGTAAAAGGATTAGGAGTAGGGGGTGCAAATCTTGAGGAAGGTCCCTCTGATCTAGAGCCAATTCTTCCCCCTCTGCTGCCAAATGACGCTTCCCTTTTAGCAAACCTATCCTCCCTGACTTCAAGAAGACGACCCCCCATTTCATAGTTGTGAAACTTGGCAATAGCGTTTTCTGCATCCTGAGGAGTTGCAAATAATACGGTTCCACAACCTCTAGATCGACCTTGAGAGGTTTGCTGAACATCGGCGCGAATTATATCTCCCGCTTGACGAAACAGATCTTTCAGGTCTTGCCAGCCCACTGAATAGGGCAGGTTGCTAACGAAAATCTGAGGAGTTTCAAGAGGTCCTCCACTAGGAGGAGGTGGCGGAACATTACCGTGAGGAGGAGGACCGAGTCTCGAGCCAAATTTAGGTTCTGGCTCACGGTCTTCGCGCACAAAAATTTCTCTTCCATCTAATTCAAGATTGGTTAATGTTTCGACAGCCTTCTGTGCCTCTTCACGAGTTGCGTATTCAACAACACCACATCCCTTAGATCGGCCATTGGGCAAAGTCAAAACATCTGCAAAAACAACATTTCCAGCTATTAAAGCGTTAGCACAACGATATTTGGAACATTAGAGAAATCTTACCTTGTCTCATGAAATCTTTCAACTGGCCCCACTTGACGTGATAAGAAAGATTCCCAACGTAGACGCGGCGCTCCTGAGAAGAAGAGTCTCTTGGAGGCATAGGAGGGCGACCATGAGAACGATAGGAGTCGTAACGAGAAGGATATGAGTCGTAACGAGAACCTTCACGGGAACGAGATCGATATCGAGAACTTGAGCTTCGGTTTGGAGAACGTACAGAATGGTGTCTTCTGTCAGGACTATATGACCGAGACCTCTCCCGGTAATACTTTTCAGGAGGAGATCGATAATGACGATTAGGGGATGGAGACTAAGAAAATTAATAACAATTCTAAAAAGTAAAATAAAGACAAAGAGGTATCATGAGGTAATTAGTTGACATATTAGCCAAGCCGGCTTAGAAGTAGCGGCATCTGAAGCAAATTTATCATGCAAAAAAATTTAGGTATGAAACATCACTGCCACAATCCTGTCCCTCAGACCTAATGCAGGTATGACAATAATCGGAGAGCTTTTCAAAAAGAATGATTGCACTTACTCGTCGATACTCAGGCGCCGGAGGGGCTCCGTAAGGGTCTTCTATTAACCAGTTAATACCATAACTTCGCATTCAATTTACGGCACTCTTACGCATATCCATTTTGGTGATTTGGGTCTTTTTCCTGAAATACTGAAACTCATTGGTTAATAATAATAATTCAAAAGGTATGAGGCCCAGGGAACTTTGTAAGGGTAGTGAGCTTGGTAAATATCCATCATTGAACCAGAAGCACTTTATCAAACATCAGGTTTGTCATAAATTTATCTACCAGAACCCTCCAAGAAGTATAGGAAAAATAAGGTATTTGAGCTCTTCTCTCCTGCATGCGCCTTCACAGTCTAGATCCTAGCCCACTGCACCAAACAAATCATCCCTGTACCGCGTGTTGCGAAGACGCAAAAGTCACCCAAGCGATTGAACTCACTACTCTCTCAATAAAGTCCCTGTGGTATGTTTAACGTGCTTAATCACTGGACAGCGTGTCTAGTCTGTCTACTTGTCAGCCCCTTCTCTTTAACAATCCACTTTTTCACAGTCGTTCCCACCCGATCAAAAAGCTGCCAGCTTATCATCTCAGTGCCAAAATAACATACTCGCAATGAAAGTAAGCCTGAATCCTTGGATTAGAAAAATTAAAACCGTGCAATCAGACGCTCAAATGCATAAATCATGTTGAGTTCAAACCGTAGAAGATAGTTGAGCAGTCACTTAGTAGTCACTTGGCAGTCACTTGGGCATCAATGAAAACAACAAAATATAAAGCATACCTGATAATATGAATACACCTACTATTATTCTGCTAAAGAAGAAAGTCCCGTCTCTCTTTCTAAACTTGATGATTCCTCAATTTGAAAGGAGAAAGAAGTTGGGGAGCACGAGAGAGTTGAAAAAATTCAAGAGCTTAGGTACCAAAAATAACAAAACCTCCCCAAACCCTTTCTTGTCTCAAATGACCTTTCTTTTTTGTAGTAGCGCGCAAGTTTTTTTTGTTTTTCACGTGAAATGAATTTACGGAAATGAGTTTCTGGAAAACTCCCAATCACAAAAAAAACCATATTGGAAAATTTTCTATAATTTCCAACTTGTACGAAAATCAAGAAATTTGCAAAAGACTTAAAAAGTTAAACTTGATTTTTCAGAATAGAAAAAATGGCAAAGGACAATTACTCAAGGGGCGGTTCAAAACATTCTCGTGGTGCCCGGAGAGGTGGCTCGAGGATGGACAGTGGCCCTAGGTCTGTTGGTAAGCAGAGACGCCCTGGAAATTCTGCTTTTGAGAGACGAAAAGAAGAGAAAACCAAGAAGCTATTAGAAGCTGCTTCGGTCGCGGCAAAGAAATTTAAGGAATCTGAAAAGCAAGAAAAAGATGATGAGGTTGAGGAAGATATTGCAGAAATCCAAGTAGCAGAAGAGAGTAGCGAGGAGGAGGATGCCGAAATTGACGAATCTAAAAACACAACAGAAGAAGCTGAGGAAGAGGCGAGTACGTCTACAAGCGAGCCTGAAGTAGCAAAGGAGATTGAGCCGGAATCTTTTACCGAGATTGGTGTCACTCAAACAATTCAAGACGCATGCGATGCTATGAAGTTTAGCAAACCTACTCCGATTCAAGCTCAAGCTATTCCTTATGCTTTGCAAGGAAGAGATATTATTGGCCTTGCGCAAACTGGATCAGGTAAAACGGCTGCATTTGCTATTCCTGTTCTGCAGGCTCTTTGGGAGGCTCCTGCTACTTTATTTGCCTGTGTTCTAGCGCCTACCCGTGAACTGGCGTACCAGATTGCGGAGCAATTCGAAGCCCTTGGATCTGGAATGGGCTTGAGATGTGCAGTCATCGTAGGTGGTATGGACATGATGAGTCAATCGCTTGCATTGTCTAGAAAACCTCACGTTATTGTTGCAACTCCCGGTCGACTGATGGATCATTTAGAGCATACTAAGGGGTTTTCGTTACGAACATTGAAATACCTGGTACTCGATGAAGCTGACCGTTTGTTGGATATGGATTTTGAGGTTGCTATCAACAAAATCTTGACAGTTATTCCCAAAAACAGAAATACTTACTTATTTTCTGCTACTATGACTTCGAAGGTTGACAAATTACAAAGAGCGTCGCTATCTAATCCCGTCCGAGTTGCTGTTTCCAGCAAATATGACACTGTTGCAACTCTTCTTCAATACTACATGTTTATTCCCCTTAAGCACAAAGATACATATCTTGTTTACTTAGTAAATGAAATGGCAGGGAACTCCATTATCATTTTTGTGCGAACTCGTCAAGACACAGAGAGAACCGCTCTAATTTTGCGAGCTCTTGGATTTTCTGCTGTTCCTCTTCACGGCCAAATTTCACAGACTGCACGTCTGGGGTCACTAAACAAATTCAAGGCTGGTTCTCGAAACATTCTTGTGGCCACAGATGTAGTTGCTCGTGGCTTGGATATTCCGTCTGTTGACGTCGTCATTAACTACGACATTCCTACAGATTCAAAGGCTTACATCCATCGTGTTGGTCGTACCGCTCGTGCCGGCCGCTCTGGTAAGTCAATCTCGCTGGTTACACAGTATGATGTCGACTTGTATCAGCGCATTGAAGCTGTGCTACAGCGCCGTCTCGATGAATACAAGGTTGATAAAGAAGCTGTTATGCTTTTGTCTGAACGCGTGAGTGAGGCCCAGCGCGAAGCTGTTTTGACTTTAAAGGCCAATAACGAAAAGAGAAAAACCAGTGGAGGTCGTGGAAGCAGGCGCAAGGGTGATGATAAGGATCTAGGCGAAGAGTGAGTAAAAATTAATTTAAATGCATTTGTAAAATAGGTTAGATGTATATATATATATAAATACAAAAATGTTTAGAGAGAAGTCATTAGAAATGTTCATGTGCTTAATATAACTATGTTGATCTACCGCCTACTAGGCTTCCAGGCAAATAGCCAGACCAAAGAAATCAGCACTCCGGATGTTAGGATACACGATCCCGTGATAATGAACGTTAACTCATAACAAGTACGCCCCGTGCATGCTCTAGCAGTGTTATTAATAACAGATTCAATCAAGTTGGAAACGGAACTACTAGCGTTATCATAGACTCTTGCAAACAGAAAGCCAAAGCCAGATGATCCGATTGCAGGCCCAACAATGAACAAACCCCAGTGTGTTCCTAGATTTTCGACCCCCCAAGTGCAGGCGACAATAGTGGGAGTTAGTGTATATAAAGAACCATAAGCAAATCCATTACTGGCTGAAGACAAGAAAAAATACTTCGCATTTTCCACAATGGTGAACACTCCAGCAGCTGTTAAAAAGTGCATGACGGCTGTAGCATACAGTACAACAGCAAGAAGAGTTGGTCTTGAAATCTTTTCTTTAAGCAAGTCAGACACTATACCCATACAAAGTCGGGCAAATGTTGAAAAAGCGGAAAAATAAGATACATGTGTAGAAACAGCGGGACCTTTGGATACTGTGCTAAGAATCATCCCCATATTATTCAAGTACATTTCCAACGGCCCAGAAGATAGCACAAAAGCCGCAAATAGTACCCAGGCGGTATGATCTTTTAAAAACTGTGCAATCGTCTCATGGTTCTTGTAAATCATATCTTCACGAGATTCCGCAATAGTTCCAATATCTAATTCTTCGGCATTGTTCATTGTTGGCTTCAGATTGGCGTTGTTTTCAATCAAAGTTTCCTGTGCGCCACCTGTGACACCCCCAACTCTTGTACCAGCAAAACTAAGGCACCCAGTAAGAAAGTAAAGAACAGCAAAAAATTTAAAAGTATGGCTTAACATAATTTCTCCATTATCCAGAAAGAAAAATTGCTGAATGACCTGGGATTGCCAAAGAGAAGAAAGACCGTAGAAAGCTACTGGAGCGGAAATTGCTAGTCCTGGAGATTTTGAAAGTACTCTGGCACAAGTAATAACACAACTGAAGTAAAGAGCAGATGTTGCTGTTCCAATGAGTGCGAAAGCAGCTGCCAAAATATGATAATTTGATGCAGCTTCCTCCATTGTTGAGGGGTCAGAACATATGGCTGCTGTAAAATAAGCAGGCGTGAACAAAAGAACAGAAAAAGCTGCCAGTATTCCAGGTCCCATTCGATCGGCAATATATCCAAGAATCGGAACAGGGAGATACATTCCCAGCGATGCCGCAATACTTATATTATTAATTTCCAGAAGAGAGTAGCCCAAATGATGCTGGAACCCAGGAGCAAACATGGAGAAGAGACTAATGGAGTTCGCACATCCGCAACATATCAAGGCCATTCCAAAAGCCGATACAGCTCGCCAATCTAGTTGACCAAATCGACTCGAGTGCAAACTACCGAGTTCTTGTGAAGTAATAAGACGAGTGGTCTCGTCGGCTGGGGCAGGCTCGACAACATTAGAAGAACTAGTCATCGCAAATTTGAAGGTAAGAAAGAGTATGAAAGTTGAAAAGTCTTGGTAGTGCAAGAAAACAAGCAAAACTTAAGTTCTCTTGGTGTGCTGAGTTTTTAGCAGTTAGACCCCATAAATGGTTCCAGCCTTCCGTTTTCCCACCTTTTTGTACGGGATAAAGAAGTTTAGTCACATGATTCTAAAGCCGTATGGTTCCATTCTGGTTTACACAGTCAATTCGTCACAAGCTTCAATATCAAGGCGATTAATCTCATCAGAATAAATGCTAGAATAAGACTTAAAAGTGATTGTTATACCTGATGTGATCTATTCTCAAACCTATGTACCTCCTTATACCGCCATTTCAGTACCTTTTATTTTGTAAAAATATGCTATGTCTGCACCTTTTCAATACCGAGTTTTTGCTGTTGTATCTTGACTTTTTCAATCCTATCGGCAACTGCTTCAACTTGCGTTCTTAGTTTCCAGGCTTGAAAAGTATTTTTAAGAGCGTCTTGAAACTCCTTTTGGGCTTTCCGAATGGAATGGGATGTGGCCAGTCCAAGTGCAACCTGCTTGCCTAGCGGCTTTTCGTCAAGTTTGATATCTGTACCATCTTCCTGAATGCTGAAAGAATTGTTAGTTGTGGAGCTGTTATTAAAGCATGTGGATACTGTAAAGATTTACCTTATCGTGACGGCTGTGCTTTCTGTCGGCCGTTCATCGTAAGATGCCTTGTCTAAAGTCCTTATCATTGTAGCGGAGTTTGCTTTAGCCAAATCTAAATATCCCTACGAGAAAAAGAGAATAAAATGTCAGTACAACTGTCCAAGTGTTGTGAATTGAAATGTAACAGGGCAAATTCTTACCCTCGAAAATGCTTTACCAGCATTACTTTGCGTAGTTGCATATTCGTCCAAAAGAAACAAATATTTCTTTATCAGCTCATCAAGATCTTCCTTTTGATCCAATTTCGCCGCTCCCGAGTCTGTTGTTGCTTCTATTGTTGCTGTTGCTGTTGTCGTCGTTGATTCCTTTAAAGTTGAATTTGTATTGGAGGTTAAAGGTAATTTTGAAGTCGCAACTGTCATTGTTTAATAAATTCTTTCGTTAACTCTCGCCTTTCTTTGTCAATAGATATGTACAGAAATGACAATTTCTAGTTCGAATTCCAATGATGTGCAGGAGGAGTGCTGTTGGATTCCGCTACCTCCAGTGAAGTTATTGGTCCCAATGAAACAGAAGAGACTTGGTTGTGACAACAGAAAACGAAAAACTGGGTCGTTAGACAGAGTGTCACCAAAGCGAACACGATCCAACAGCAGCACCACGATTGAATCTGGAAACCTCATTAATATATAAAATATAAAATAATAAAAAAAATGTTTTTATTTCTTCTTAAACCAAGAAAACTATAAATAATAATATAACGATTTGGCCCTCAAGCAAATTGGTCTGGAATTTCCTCGCCTACTTCATTGTAAAACTTGTTGTTCATTTTATATCGCTTTTCCAAATTAACATTACCTGCTGCTAGAAGAGCTTGAACTTGTTCCTCAGAAAGTAGATTGCCGTTCTCATCTTTATATTCAACACTTTGACTGTCTAAGGAGGCAGGATCAACCTTCTTGTTACTAGCTTGCTTCGAAGCTAATTTCTTACCGGCCGCAGCATCCTTGCTATAATCTTGATAAATGACGTCCTCAGTCTCAATAGCAGCTTCGGTGGAAGTCTCAATTTCTGTTTCCACATTTGTTTCGGTAACAGTGACAATGACATCGGCATCGGTAGGAGCCATGGGGGCTTGGAACTTCTCATATTCCTCATAAGTTCCAAAATAGGTGTTACAATCGAAATCCATATCTAGAAACTTTGACCTCTCACACAGAGATTTTGTCCATGGGTTGGCATATATCAGAGGAGAGTACCAGGCAAAAAAGGCACCAGCCGCAGCAAAGTAAATGGCCAAAATGGAGTAGCTTACCAGCTTATTTTTGATAACTCTAAATGCAACAAATTCCCAGGTCTGAGCAAGAGCAAGAATACCAAAGTAAACAGATCCTAGATAGTGATGCAAAAACAATTGTCGAGCCATTAAAAATGAGGGAAAGTAGTGGAATGCCCATCCCAGGACGTAAGTGCTAACTCCAAGACTAAATTTTTCATATTCACTGTCGCTAGAATTGTTGGCGTACCCACGTTGCCAGCGAAGTGCTTCGAATCCTTTAAGTAAAGTGAAGGTAACGATGACAGCTGAAATAGACCACCAAATAACACCGTTTCCAATCAGGTATACCTGTCGATGATCTTTAACCCAAAAGTTGATTCCTCTGTACATGAGAGGCCATGATTCAGGACGAGATTGAAAAGGATGAGTCTCAGTCAACTCAGCATTGACACGCCACATTACTTTATTAAGTTCAATAAACTTTTGCAAAAAGGACGGCGTAGGATACGAAATGAGTTCGACATTATCACCAACCATTTGAGGATGCGAATTTTCCTCAATTTGCCAGATACTATTAGCCAAGGAAGCGCCTTTCACGCAAGTTACTTCCTGTTGCTCGAATCCCCACTTGGGTAGTTTGACACTGTGGGAAAACAAAGCACATCCAGTCATGGTGTGAATAAGACGAAATTTAGTCTCCATTGTTCTCAGCCTGGTCCGGGCCTCGCCCTTAATGCTATGGTCCTTGAGAATTTCAACACGAAAATCGTCATTTGCATCACCCTCAAATCCTTCATAGCCATAAGCAGAAACTTCGTTTTGATAATCCTGCTCAGTTACAGGTGGTCTAACGTCATGGGAATGAAGTCTGTGATGAGTGGCAATATGTTTCAGTCGAATAACGGCTCCATCCTCAATAAAAATGGGCTCCCGGTCCTGGAAACGGCTTCCGTCCTCGGGTTTAGTAATATTTTCAACAAGCCAATCGTTATTGTGATCCTTGTGAGGATACAAAGTAATCTGTTGCTGCTTGGAACCAGTTTCATACAAGTGGGGATGAGAATGTAAGTAGCCTCCCTGTGTGTTAACATGGCGAAGAGTGACCGTACTGCCAAACGCAATATCTGCAGGAAACTTGCCGGCCAAGGGAGAGTCCTGAAGAGTAGATTGGAATTCAGGAGAAAAAAAAGATGCACCATCGCCTGTATTAGACAAGCATACAAAGTGCAAGAAGAACATTGCCAAATAAAACGTCAAAGGGACGCCAATAAGCATAACAGCGCGAGAAGCAACCTGCTGAACATAATTGCGTGGAGAAACAGACAAGTCGCCCAAAATCCACCACAGCTGCCATACTGTAAGAATTCCCACCCAACCGATAGTAAATAGACCAACCCACTTGGAGGAAACAGTTGCGCCTAGGGAAAGGCCGGTGAGAAAAAGGTATCTGAACCAGTTTCCTTGAAGTGGAATCTCATTCTGGAACTTTACAAATGCATAGCACGTAAGAGCTATAAAGAAAACAAGAGGGGAGTCAAGTAAAATATATCTAGATTGGGTAGTCAAAGCATTGTCAATCGTTACAAGGCCAGCACCGAATAGAGAAGTAATAGATCTGCACCCAGAGGCCCGCAAGGTTCCGTAAGAAAGCAAAATAGTCAAAACACCCAGAGTAGCAGGAAGCATTCGCATGGCCACGTAGGGGACGTTACTCGCAAGATAATCTAGCCCAATGGTTTTGAATTCAAACTCCCCGTCATATCCAGCAAGGTAACCAGCAACAGCAAATAACATCTTGGCCAAGGGGGGATGAACGTCCATAAAAAACCGGCCGATGACATATTTTCGAGCAAACCCGCCAAAATGGACTTCATCGAAAACAACTGATGACGGCTGCGATAGCTTGTAAAATCTGATTGCAGCTGCAAATAGAGTCAGTCCACATAGAAATCGGTAGTCTGTGCTCGTCAAGGATCTCTCTACTGCTCGTGACTTAGAGGGGGTAGTTTTAAAATAGGGTGTAGTTAAACTGGCCTTTTGACTCTTTTCCCGTGCTTTGATATCTGAGCTTGAGCTCATTCTAGGCCCTTTCGACTTGGACATGACCTGGAGAAACTTTCGAGTCTATATATAAAGCAACAATTCAGACAGCAATTGAAGGCAGAAGAGGTGTCGATGAATAGCTGAAGGTTAAGTGAGTACTCCAAGAAAAAATTTCCAGTGGGAAAGCTGAACTAGATGAGCAATTGAGGTGTAACTTTATAAAATGCCACAGTTGGAAAATAATAAAAAAGGCTTTATTCTCAATTTTATTTTCAGTACTGTTCTTAGATGTGAATACGTGAACTTTGTGCTTAATGTCTCAGTAATCACGTGTTCAAGTTTAAATTATGAAACGGCCAGGGGAACCCTTTGTACCTACTAATTAAGGTACCCTGCCGTCCCTGGTGGCCAATATTACATGACTGTGAAATCTTTCGCTCAAAATGAGATTTTTTGAAGAAAACAAAAGATTGGTGAAAAAGCATGGTACAAGGCACAATATGTCAATTTTTACACGATATGGACAGTGAAGAAAAAATGCGAAACACGCGTTATACAATGTGTTCCTATCACAAATCATTTTTAAGCTCAGCTGAAATCTTGTACGTTCTAGTTGTCACCTGGCAAGTAAGGATTTGAAAAAATTGAAAAAAGTAGAGTTTTAAGTATTTAAATAAAATAAAATGAAGTTTTTGTTTGAAGAAGTTAAAATGAAAAAGTAACAAATTGACAAAAGACGTTGAACTTATAGGGCGACATGAGATACCTGCCAAAAATTCGCAGTTAACGAAATCTGAAATATGTGCTTAGTGAATAACATCTGTTTTCCAATTAAAGAATAAAACAGCCATATTCTGTAATTCATGCTGGCGACATGATTTCTTCTCAAATTTGAAAAAGGGCAGTTATAATATGTCAAGTCACTTTAGCGACTCATAATTAGAGAGGCAGAAACAGAGAGAAGAGATATGTGCCGCACTAATATTATTACTTTAGCTGCTTATCAACCTGTTGTCTTTTAATGATGAGAGTAGCTAGATGTGGTTAAAAAAAGTTGTGAGAACTTTAATATTAGCAAGTCTTCTGAAGTTGTTTTTGACATTACATTTTTGCACACTTCACAGGAGCTAGCCTTTGACTCCTTATCACTGTCATAACCTACTACATATCTTAATGCTTTTAATTTTGCTCCGAAATTGTTTTCATGAGAGTCCAATAGACGAACTATTTTTAAATTAACTTTGAAACGCTATTATCTCCCAAAAATCTTTCAAGAAGTTCCTCATACCTAAATGAACTATCATACTTACTTTTATCAGATAAAAGTCTTTGACTATAATTTTACATAAAAAAACACATAGCTGCCTAAACAGTGAATAAATTGCAAATATTTTAACATGTTCAGCAAGGGCTCAAAGCCTCTTTTGTCCGAAAATGGCTCATGGCGTGAAATCCAGACTAGGACAACTTGTGCTCTTTTCCAATTCAGTAACTACTAGTTCCATGCTCACTTCTTCTCATTACACCGGCGCATGCACATTCGTGTAACCTTTTCAATTAAAAATTCATGTGTTGATGTAAAAGGTGAAGTGTCAAAGCAAAATGGAAACCTTCGGTGCAAATTTGCGGACCGGACTTTCAGTAAAGAACGGCTGAAATCCAGCAAATCTTGTAAGGTGAGATTACGTAACGAATAAAACAGTGAAATGAGAAAGTGAAATGAAAAGCTGAAAAGACAAATACTGATTTGAACGCGATTTTACGTGAATGAAACATGCTAAATCAGCGATGGTGAAATATGAAATATTTATTCTTACTTCCATAATCAATCTTTTAATTTAATGTTTAAAACTTAAAGAACTTTTAACTGTCCAGAGCCATTTGTTGGCCCGGAATTAGCTATTTTTTAGAAAAAAAAATGGCCTTTGAGTAGACCAAAGGCTTCTTGAGCACTGTCACTTGAGGAATATTAAAATTGGTTTTTAATAAATTTGACGCTATCCTAATGCAATAATTCTATATGGTCTATCAAAAAAGGGTTTCGAAAGTGATGGACTATCTAGAAAAATGTTTAAAGTGAATCCAAGTTTTATGTTTGATGAAGACAAAAAAAATGTGTTTCGACTTTTGCTAATTGAATTCGCTTTACTTTTTAAACTATCATTAACTTACCGTTGAACTCTGGGTCTTGACTTAAAGATAACCTAAAATATCCACGCTCTGATGCGGTGTAGAGAAACTCGGGCTGAGCTTCAGTCTTAAGTCTATTTGTTGGCCAATTTGTTCAACCTCCCTATCATCCAAATCTTTGAAAGTGTAATTTTTGCTAGTCAATGCTTGATCAATACCACCAAGTCAATTCTCTCTATTACTCAAACTAATATATTGCAACTTATTTTGTGATTGAATTTAACGACTCCAGTTCTCATATTTCTTAGCAGAAAGAGGCTGTTGTAGTGCGTGTTGGGAATCTGGAGGCTTAGGGTTGAAGAATAAGAAAGTATACATGAAATTCTTAACGTAACATTTTATTCTTCACCCTCAATTATCTTATTGAAGTACCTAGCTTGTCTTCTATCCTGCGCTTATCTATCTTGTATACAGATTGTTAGCGGTATTCTATTTACAAATAATCTCATTCTGCTGTAGCACGTCGAATATCAAACAGTGTTATGATACCAGGTCATCTTGAAAAAAAATTCCTAATCAAATATTTCATCCAAACGTAATAATAAAAGCAAATTATTGTTGAAAACAATACTCTATCTATACTTGTTATTTTCATTTAAATGGGCAGAGAATTAATCATTATGTCTCTGTCTCTGGTCTTTATGCATCCGATTGCCAAGTGAAAAAAACAAAACCCGCTTACCAGCAAGTACAAGGCAAATAAGGCAAAGTGTTTATTCCTCAAAAAAAGCCTCCTTCGTACTTCTCCCCCCCCTGTGAGTTGTTTTAAAAGCAGTTGAAAAAATATTTTAGGAATTTTGCTAAAATCAATGGGAGATAGAAGAATTATGTTTTTCAAAAGACTGTCTAGCTCTCTTGCTGGGTTCATGATTAACTTACATTATCAGAAAGGTAGAGAAAAAGCTTTTAGAGAAATTAGCCATGAGTGGGAACACATTGAAAAATATCAGCCTGTATAATAATTCTTTCTCAAATTTAGTATATAGCAATTATAATCTGAAAGTCACAGTAGCGACTCAATCTTCGAGAGAAGAGTTATTCTCCACCTCACTATCAAAACTTGAACTATTTATC
>JAKVQY010000383.1:0-14905 GCA_030463045.1 Geotrichum macrosporum
TTCATTAGGGACGTTGGAAGCAAATATATAAGCTAAACATAATAATACAAGAGGCAAATTATTATCTTAATGAATGATTTATAAGTTATATTTGAACTAGTGTATCTTAATACATAATACTTCCTCAAATTTTAATATATATAGCAAATATTAGATTATAATTTTCTATCAAAAGAGATAATTGTTACCGATCCACAAAAGTCAAACAACAAATTGTACAATTAATCTACATTGGTATAAAAGGGTAACTGAGATTAAAGAACTTCTTTTGAAAATTTTTTGAATTTTAACCTGATTCCCTCATCGGCAAAATACTCTTTAAATTTTTCTTCAAAACTTATCCTGGTAAGGAGATCGGCATTGGCTCAAATTCTTTTCTTTTGTAAAAGGTCAATAGAGTTCGAGTTTGTTTGGATCAAGGCAATTACAATCTGTTTAAGGTAATGGATTGTAACAAATTTTCAATCCCCGGGAACGTCAAATTTGATTCTTTGTCATTGTAATGTATTCGAACTCATTTAATAGAAGATTCAAGTAGAATGATATAAAGCAGGATAGCCATTTTTGTTTATTTTCTCGAAAATCTACAAATTTCACTTTTGTTTCAGCTCTCAAGTTTAAAAGTCTTTTTTTCGCCTGAAATGACAGAAGATTACAAAATCGACTAAATCAAAACTGGCGAAGCGGATAGTTACCGCGAAGCGCTATGAACCAGGTACAAATCGTGAAGTATCCACTTAGTATTAGAAGTCATTTTTGGACAGATCTTTCGAAAACATTCCCATACTTCCTGAACTCGCCTCCATTAGTATGCTTCCAGGTGCAGCGTCAGCCTATCAGACATAAAAAGCATCATGATTTTCAAAAGCACCTGGGGTTTCACAATATCTAAATTGACACTTTGCTCAAAGTATCAATATATCTCTTCTAATTTGAAAATGATAGCCCTGCAACACAATGCAGAACCATCAATTACCTCACATAAAAGCGTGAAAATGGTATCGTTAGGAAACTCCAGTGCCAAAGATTCCAGTATCTGAGTTTATTGCAGAAGAGAACAGTTTTGTAGCATGTCAACTAGCCTCCTAGATGCAGATTCTCAATATTTTTTTCCATTCGATTTGAGCTTAGGTCCCTTAATTACACAGGTTGGGGTTCTAAAAATTTATAAATAACATTTACTATTAGTCAGCAAGAATGCATTGGCTGCTCATATCGCATCTCAATTTTTGTTCACCACCACCATTCCATTCTAGCACTTACTCCTCCCATTTCTTAAAGCAAGAATAAAGACTTTTACGCGTCATTAATACACTATAGGTCTTAACTGTTATTTAGCCTGACTGTGAACACCAAATTAATTAGCTCTCTCACCTCCAGAATATTCTGAAGTGGATCTCCCTTCGTTTTACAAGTCCTTTTACAAATAAACGCGTTCTGAATTTCTGTATCTCGCCTTATCATTACAACAACACCAAAACTACCTTGATACCTTCACTCCTTCACTACTGTTCAATCTTCCACCATGCCCGAAGCCGAACGTTCTGAAAAGATTCCTCTCCGCATGCAGTATGGCGACAAATCCGAGGTCTACATGGTTGGATATCGCTCCGCCCTTGGAAAATGCTTCCGGACGTATAAGGCGCGAAACGAGCTGCTTTTGACTCCACCTATTGTGTTTAGTTTTGAGGGAAGGTCACTTCATGACCGTGACACCCCTGCTTCGCTGGAAATGAGAGAAAACGATACTATCACAGTCCTGTCGCGTGGTCTTTCTGGTTAAGGAGCATGGTAAATACAAGACTTGGGAACGTTCCAAAAACTCGATACGCTTTTTCATTCTCTTCAACCATTTTTAGTTTCCTCGGAATTCAAGGAACTTCAACTTCTTAAAGAGCTTTCACACCAAAGAGCCTTCTTAATCTGAAGACTATTTATTATTTTTTCACTATTTTTATTTTTTTATTACTGCGAAACAGAATACTAGTAACTCCTATACATTTCAAATCGTATTCTCGTTCGTACATCCAAAGGAAACCGATTAAGTGTTTGATTGTCGTCAAATCCTATTTTATTTGACTTAGTAGTTTCAGCTTGGTGTGTTCTTTGACAGAACATTGCTGGCAATTACTCAAAGCATATAAATCCCGTTAAGACCTTGCATAGGCGAATATCTAATACCATGCTGAAAAAATTGTGAACATACAGAGCGTTTTAAGTCAATTGTATTACTTTTTTGCAAAAGGCCTGGGCCCAGATTACATTGGTAAAGTCGAGTGACACATCCAAAATATTCTACAACGGAGGGACTTGAGACTTTTCCCTAGTTTACTCAGCTGACTGTAGCGTTGAATAAAACAGGCAAAAACTTACTTACTGTTTGAAGAAGTCTTCTACAAGAAGAGATATACCGATAACATGCCTGTATTCAATAGATGCAAAGCATTGTGTGTAGTTTAATTCATTGTACACACATGAATTTTTAAAAGTGAGCGAAAAGCTATGTTAGTTGATTTTTTTGCATTATTTGCGAAGAAAAATGTGTAGACATCTTTTTTATTCAACTTTTCCCATTTTTAAAGAGTACTTTTCAAATTTAATGTATAGCAAGTATATTTCATAAGGCCATAGTAGCGATTCGACCCTTCAAGAGTTATCTTTAAGAATTAACTTTACATTTTCTTGAAGTAGCCCCGTATTAGTTGACCCAAAAACGTCTCGAAAACAAAAGCTCACAAATACAGGATCAAATCAGTAGGAATTCTTATTATTGACCTTACTAATTGCTTCTGAGACCCTTCCTAAATCACGGAGAAGTATACCATTTTTCGTTCTGCTTCCTTCGTTTCCAATGTGTGCCGCCAAAACCATCCATCTACTTGAGGGAAACAAGATCCTCAACTTTTAAATGGAGCCTTTGTGTTTATACATTCCGAGAAGGAAGCATCATATTTGCATTTTGTTTTTTTGATAAAAAATATACTTTTTGGTATTTATTTGCCCGCATTCCGTCCAATTGTTTTCCGGGAACAATGCTGAGAAAGATTTATGAGCCCCTCTGTTTTTGGAGGGACTACAGTACTAGCTCCTTTTTTGTAACACTCTGATAAATTAACTAACAAGCGAAGGTAACTAGTAATGAACTTTTAGGCATACTCGTAGATTGACACATGAAAAAATTTGGACACCGCAAGATTGTATTGGAAGTGTATAATTCAAATGGAACCTTAGAAGTACCTCTTTTACCACTTAGACGCTACAGCAATTAATAAAAAAGAGTTATCTCACAGGCCATTGTGATGATTTATGAAGTCTCGATCAGTAATGAAAATCAGCTCTGCATATGATACATGCGCTCTGACCTGATATGTTTAACTTTTGCTAATGCCAATATCCAGAATCAAATATTTCTTGGGTACCTGTCCGACAGAGCTGCCAGCTGTTACGAACTGACATTCAGCCCCCTTAAATGTACTGAAAGAAAATAGTCAATCTGATCAATTCTTTGGCTCTGAATTCCTCAGACTGGAAATTTCAGGTAGACACAAAATTTAGTTAATCTTAGGATCTGGCAAAGTGTTGTTCCTGCTCGATTTGGGATTTTCACAAAAGCTCTGGAAAGTTCACTAGAATATTTCTCAACACGCTGCGAGAGAACTTTTATAGCGCATTCTTCTTTTATCAGAGTTATTATATTTACTAATAATTTTATGAAACATAAAATAATAATAAAAAAGGTACGAGTTTTATTCATTGAAACTAATAGTTTTTTTATTTTTCACTTTTCATTCCAGCACGATAAACTCTACTTCAAACAAAAATTTCACCGAGCCTTGCTTCCTTACACCGGGTAAAGCTGAATAAGCCGGATTTTTTTTTTTTTTTTCCTGGCCTAAAATAATTTTTCTGTACACTTTTCATTCTCTTTCCATCGCTATCCATTTCGCTCCTCCAGTTTCCCATCAACTCTTTGAGCTTTTGAGAAACATATAATGCCTCCTAAATACAGGCCTTTGCCAGAAGAACCCAAGCCTGTTCCTAAATATCAGGGCCAGAGCTTTCAACCTAGCTATCAAGGAGGAGTACGTGTAGGAAATGTTCGCAGATACAACAATAGCGGCGTAAGCTCTCCTGTCCCTTCGTCTGGTGCTGCTACTCCTCTTACCGAGTCTTCCTCCACTACGTCTTTGACCTCTCTTGTTTCTGCTCTCAAGGAAATTGAGCAGACCCCAATTTCTGAATTTTTGGAAAAAGCGGGTGAGGCCCGAACGCTGTCTGAGATCCGCTCGGCTGCTGGCGAGCTCTCTGAAGTTCTTTATAAGGACGGTCCTCAATCTATTGAAAATTACACATTGCTTCAACATATTACTACTCTCTCCAAATCGAAGCGTTCTCCTCTTGCACGTGAAGGTGCCATGCTGATCCTGTCTACTGTTGCAAGAAAATTTGGCGCAGAGACTGCCGCGGAAGCATATTTGCTTCCTGCCTTTACTCTTCCTCTTGATTTGCTTTCTGATAAGGATAAGGCTGTTATTCGTGCTGCTGGCTCCTGTACTGATTCACTTTTGGCTTCGTATCCTAACGACGCGAAGGTCTCAGTTCTCCTGTCAATTCTTTTTAAGTATATTGAAGGATCTGCCAAGTGGCAAGGAAAAGTTGGCGCTTTGAAGATAATTGACAAAATCTTGGAGGAGGTTCCCCCTTATACCTTGGAGCTCTCTTTTATTGAGGCTATACCAGCGCTTACACACGCAATGAATGATATGAAGCAAGAAGTTTCAAAGGCGGGTGAAAAGACCCTGTCAGAATTTGCTGCTAAACTTGATAACCAAGATGTTATTCCCCGTATTCCGATTATTGTCAAGACTCTCGCTGACCCCAAGAAGGTCCCTGAATGCATCAAAACGTTTTCTCATGTTACATTTGTTGCTGAAGTTACTGAGTCTGCACTTTCTATCTTAGTTCCTATTCTTTGGCGTGCTCTTAACCAAGCAGCCAGTTCTCAAGAACTCTTGCGTCAAACTGTCATTGTGGTGGAAAACTTGACTCGTCTTGTGCACAACCCCATTGAAGTTAAGGCTTTTATTCCTGAACTTCTTCCTGGTATCAAACGTGTTGTCGAGACTGCTTCTCAGCCCGAGGTTCGTGGACTAGCAAGCAAAGCTGTCAAGGTTTTGGAAGACGCCGAGAAGGAAGATCCTACTAACAAGAGTAGAATTTCTATTGAGGAAGTGACCGTAAAGTTTCCTTCTGGTATTGAGCCTATTCTTTCGGAGTATGCTGGAAAGGTTATTGCTGGTGATATCAACAGCCGTGACTGGAACAGACTTCCCATTAACTTCAAAGCTTACTTTGGCGACAGCGTTAGTGAATCATATATTGAAGAAACCGTCAATAATTTCCGAAACTTGTTCCGCGACTCTGTTGTTGCTGATGATGGTGAGGAGGGTATTCAAATTGTCAATGCCGAGTTTTCCTTGGCTTATGGCGGTCGCATGTTGCTGAATAAGACTTTTCTGAGACTTTACAAAGGCCGCCGCTATGGTTTGTGTGGCCGCAATGGTGCTGGTAAGTCTACTTTAATGAGATCTATTGCATCAGGTAAACTTGAGGGTTTTCCCGACAAGTCTCAGCTCAAGACTTGCTTTGTTGAGCACAAACTGCAAGGTTCCGAAGGTGACATGGATCTTGTTTCTTTCATTGCCTCAGACCCCGAGTTAGAGGCTGTTGACAAGGTTGAAATTGCTGATGCTCTTGCTGAAGTGGGATTCGATGAAGAACGACGGGCACAGAATGTTGGTGCTCTTTCTGGTGGTTGGAAGATGAAGCTCGAACTTGCGCGTGCCATGCTGATGAAGGCTGATATTTTGCTGTTGGATGAGCCTACCAATCATTTGGATGTTGGAAACGTCAAGTGGCTTCAGGATTATCTTGTTACACATACCGACATTACTTCTCTCATTGTTTCCCACGATTCAGGCTTCTTGGATGCCGTGTGCACTGATATTATACATTATGAGACCAAAAAGCTGGTATACTACAAGGGCAACCTTTCTGAATTTGTCAAAGTTCGACCAGAAGGAAAGTCTTACTATACTCTCACAGACTCTAACGTCAAGATGGCTTTCCCCCCTCCTGGTATTTTGACCGGTGTCCGATCCAGCACTCGTGCCATTGCTAGAATGTCTAACGTTACTTACACTTATCCTGGAGGAGCCAAGCCTTCGCTGAATAATGTCACTTGCTCGCTATCTCTTTCGTCGAGAGTTGCGATATTGGGACCTAATGGTGCAGGTAAATCGACATTGATCAAGCTATTGACAGGTGAGTTGATTCCTGCTATAGGAAAGGTGGAGAAGCACCCTAATTTGCGTATCGGTTATATTGCCCAGCATGCATTGCAGCATGTGGAACTGCACAAGGAGAAGACCCCTAATCAGTACTTGCAGTGGCGTTACGCTCATGGTGATGATCGTGAAGTTCATCTCAAGCAAACCAGAAAAATGACAGATGAGGAACGTGCGCAGATGGAAAAGCCCATTGAGTACGATGGTAAGAGTGCGAGACAAGTTGAGGCTATCATTGGTCGATCTAAGCTCAAGAAGACATTCCAGTACGAAATCAAGTGGAAGGGTTGGTTGCCCAAGTTCAACTCGTTCATTCCGCGTGAAGAACTTATTGAGCTCGGATTTAGTAAAGCAGTCCAGGAGTTTGATGATCACGAAGCTTCTAGAGAAGGTCTGGGATACAGAGATTTATCGCCTCCTGTTATTCGCCAGCACTTTGAGGATGTTGGTTTGGATGGTGACATTGCTGATCATACACCTCTTGGTTCATTATCAGGTGGTCAGTTGGTCAAGGTCGTTATTGCTGGTGCAATGTGGAATAATCCCCATTTGCTTGTACTTGATGAGCCTACCAATTATTTGGACCGAGACTCTTTGGGAGGTCTTGCCATTGCTATTCGTGAATGGACTGGAGGTGTCGTGATGATTTCACATAATGAGGAGTTTGTTGGAGCCTTGTGCCCTGAGCAATGGGTAGTCCAAGACGGAAAGGTTGTGCAGAAGGGCAAGACGGCAGTTGCAGCAGATCGCTTTGAAGATGGCGGTGCTTCTAATGTGTCATCTCCTGGGTCAACGCAACCTTCTACTGCAGTGAACTCAGATGCAGACAATGATTCGCCTGCCAACATTAAGATTCGTAAGAAGAAGAAGAAGCTTACTCGTAACGAGCTGAAGTACTGTGAGGTTCGTCGTCGTCTTCGCTACATTGAGTGGTTGAACTCACCTAAGGGAACTCCTAGACCTCCGGACACTGATGATGAGGCTGATTAGCTATAGTAAAAAATGTTCATAACTTTTTGTATTAATTTCGCTTTACTCCTTTCAATTATATTTTATTGTCTGGTAGGCTTACTTGGAAGAATACTGCTCTTCTTCTTCTTTAGATACTTCAGTTCCCTTTAAACTTTGCTCAACATCCTTAACAAGTTCTCGAAGGTAGCTCCTGTCTGAATCTTTACCAATAATACTCACAGTGTTTATACCAATAGACATATGTGGGTATGAACCCAACTTGATTCCCTTAAAGTTGACCTCTGCTTGCTTTCTAGTCAAGTAAGGCGCCATCTCTGACTCCCTTAATTTAGTAGCAACGTAGAACCGGACAAGTTGCTGATCTGGCGAAGGCTTCCTGGCTTCAATAGAGGATGAAAGACCCTCCAACATGCGAGTAAACAATTGAGGAACGCCAGGCAAAATATGAATCTTGTGATCAATGGTTACAACTGGGACCCAAAGATCATCTGCAGTAAAAATCTTTGTAACGTTGGGTCCAGTTGGAATTGTAGCCATTCTGAGTTGAGCAGCCACAGCTTCAGTATTTGCCGGGTCGATCTTGTTCTTGGATAGGCGTTTCATACGTTCACCTAAGGGCTCGTCAAGCTCTACCGGTAAGTTAAAGGCTTTCCCAATGGCTTCATAGGTGATGTCATCGTGAGTTGGTCCAATTCCTCCTGAAGTGACGATGAAATCGTATCGACTGGCAAGCCGCTGAATGCTTTCAATAATATCTTTCTCTTCGTCGGGAACTACAGCAATGTGCTTAACTTCAATTCCCTTATCAAAACAGAAGCGGGCAAAGTATGTGGAATTCGTATCCTTGATTTTACCATTCAAAACTTCGTCTCCAATGATAAGACAAGCTGCAGTCGAAATTGGGTGAACTGCTGGTGCTGATGACATTATAATCTTTTTGAGTGGAGAAAGTGCCTGTCTAAAATTTGAAGTAGAAAAAAGTAACGTATTTAGTGCGGATGCCACTGGTCGTTGATGTCTAGAAAGTAAAATTCTAGAGAGCATAAGAATTGATTTTAATAAACGAGGAAAAAAAAGTGTAGAATCCAGAATCAAGCAATTTTCCACGTAGAAGGGGTGGATTGGCTCAGATGGGTCTTCTTAAGCCTGCTTGAATGTATAGGCTCAACACCCTTACCCATAAAGCCCATAATACTTCACCTGCTACACGCGAGAAAAAGTATTGCAACAATTAATGACTTTTTTGAAAGGTTTATGGTCAAGAAATCTGTATGCGTTGTGCTTCCGCAGTCTACAATAAGGACTTTCAACTTCAAAAACTGACTGAATGTTGAAAGTCATTATCAAACAGCTAATTTATTTCTGTGCATACTAGTGACTCTTAAAATTTGTCCGTCAACCCATGTATGACGTTGGAAGCAAATATATAAGCCAAACATAATAATATAAGAGACAAATCAACTGTCAAGAAGCCATCTAAATGTAAAATTTAAAACGAGAAGTGCGCATATATACAATCCAATCCTGGGGCTCATTTTCATTCCTGTTGTTTCTGTTTCTCAATCGTTTCTCTATCAATAACACTTACGCTAACTCGTTTAAGTCGGTGGCTAGCCTCCAACAAGTTTTGTTCAACATAACGGGCAGCCGCTATTGCGGTTCTAGTAGGAATCTGCCCAGAAGTTCTCAGTTGAATATCGGATATCAAATTGGGTCCCGAGGGCAAAAGAGTAATCTTGTAAATATCAAAATCATCAACCTTTAGCTGGCCGTTAGACGTTGCGACTTGCTCGACTAATATTGCTTGAACCATCTCCCTGTGTAAGTTGAGAACAGCAGGATCGACTGCAACAGCACAATCTGCTAGTTCCAAAGCAGCGGCTTTACCATTTTTAAAGCCTGCCCTAATTATGACCGAAGAAACTAATAGACCGCCCAGAGCATCTAGCCATGAAAGACCTAGGAAATAGCTTCCGCCAATTGTGCATACTGCTACGACAGATGTGAGTGAATCGACACGATGATGCCAAGCATTAGCTACAAGTACAGTTGAGCCAGTGTTTTTCGCCACTCTCATTGTTGCTCTGAACAGCCATTCTTTCATTCCTATAGATGCCAGGGCCAGCCACATAGCATTCAAGTCGACGGTATGCATATGACCTTCATGAACGTGCTCTCCGCCGCCATGTGAGTGTGAATGGCCATGCCCAAAAAATGTAGTTAAAAAATTCATGGCCTGCGAATCACCCATCAATTGCTGAATAAGTGACACCAAGCCTGACCATCCCACTGAGATGCCTGCCAGTAGTAATAGGGCTGACACTCCTAATGATCCAAGAGTCTCAATTTTTCCATATCCGTTTGGGAACAAGGCGGACCGTGGGGACGACGCTACGGAGACCGTAGCCAGTGTCAAGAAATCCGAAATTAAGTCTGACAATGCGTGAACTGCATCAGCCAGTAGTGCTTGAGAATGAAACACAACTCCACCCACGCCCTTGCCAACGGCCATACCGAGGTTTACAAGAAGACCTGCCCAAGTAATTCGAATAGCCGGGTTGCGAAGACCACCTTTTTCGCTAGCAAATATGCTATCTGCCGAATTATGCGAGTGTGAATGTCCACGGAAGGAAGAGGAATGAGAGTGAGTATGTGAGTTTGATGGTGAGTGTGAATTAGTGTGGTCATTGTGGTGATGAGAATGCTGAAGTCTGCATTGTGAGGGGAATGAACGCGCAATTCCTCTGCATCTAAGAAAAACTCTGGAAGCTGGATTCATCTGCTGCGATAAAGGGGCGCAACATGACCTAACTCCAATACCACGATACGATCTTATCATCTTGTCTTTTAGGGTGCTGAAGGAGGGAAAAAAATGTGAACACATTCTGTGCACTACGTAGATAGACTAATATCACGTGATTTTCTATTTTTTTGCGTCAACGCGCGTAATTGAGCATTGATGGAACCGATACTTCAGACGAAAAAAAAACATCAATTTCCGTCCAGTGCTGTGTCATTACTATTGTCACTGCCTTTACAAACCCTTAGCCATTGTATTTGAGATGAGCGGGATATTTTACAGGAATATAGGATATGCTTGATCACAAGTTACAATATTACTTTGTATACATTGCGCTGGTCTTCCTCAGCAAGTTTTGTGTACAAGATCTGAGCTCTATGGTTGGATCTTTGTGTATGCCAGTAAACCTTGGAAATATCACATTTCTTAGCCTCTTCGCAGACGGCTTGAATTAGGGCCTTACCCACTCCATTATTTCTCGAATTTGGGTCAACATAGAGATCGTTCATGTAAATAACATCGTTCAGCATCCAAGTGTGAGCATGGAAAAGATAAGTAGCAAATCCAATTAGCTCGATGGTTCCTGCGGGATTTTTGCATTCGGCTACGACACAGTGTACGGGAACCTTATCGTTTGAGAACCTCGAAAAAGTGGTTTCGGTGACTTCTTGCGAGACTGACGTTTCATAGAAGGCGAGGTACTTTTTCCAAAGACCTATCCATGCTTTCTTGTCAGCATAATTAATGGCACGAATTTCTAGCGACATTTCAAAGCAAATCGCAGCAAAAAGTAAGAGAATATCGAACTTGAAATGAAAAACCAACGAATGTTAAATGGCATTTTTATTTATATATACATTTATATAATAAAATAAGCAGTAGTGGAAAAAAATTTAACCGCCACTTATATGAAAGCTTAGCCATGACTCTACGCCGTTTTACAGGCCTCGTTTCTTTACCTGGGTACATTTATTAGTGTCCTTATCTGTAAAGATTTTTACTTGATTTACTGATGGACTTTTCTGACATCTGTTTTTTTTTTCTTATCCTGAAGAATCTTGTTCATTTGAGTATCAATTTAGACGCCGAGTCTTTTTGCTTTTGTGTTTGTGATGTTTGTGATGTTTGTGATGTTTGCTATATATGGCAAGTGACTCCTCTTAAGAGAGCGCCAATCGCTTTCGCATTCTATGAACCACAATGACTGACCTAAGTGGGCCAAGTATTTAACAGCTAAATTTTGGATCCATGGAGTAAAAAAAAGAGGTCTTGGTGCTTTAACTGGCCAAGTCACGAATGAATGTAAATATGCCTAAAACTGAGTGTTAGGGTGCAAAAAAACTCCAAAAAACCGCAATAAGTACTCAAAATAATTGTTGACACAGTAATATCTACTTGATCAAAAATTCTTTTAGTTACTTCTCAAACTTTAGCAAGTTTCCTACCTGTTAATTTCTCCGAGCTTTACATTGAACTTCAGTCTAACAAACAGTAACTACTATCGCAAGCAGGTAAATCAAATGTCTGGCTGTTTTTTATGTAAATAAATTTTTAGGTAAATTTATAAAAAAAATAACCCTTGATTTATAATATAACTTGAACTGGCAAGGAAAAATGAAACACTAAAGATGGATATCTTGATTAGTAATTATCACTGTTCCCGTAAGAGTCGTTGTTAGATCCTCCAAAGGAAGAGTTATTATTTCCTCCACGACGGTTACCTCCTGAGGGACCAAGCGAATCTTCATTTCCAAGACCGGAGCTACCACCAAACGAAGAGTCGCTCTTATCTCTTCCACCACGTCCACCAGATCCGTAGGAGTCAGAGTTGTCACTTCCAAAACTCGAGTTGTTTTTGTTTGCATAATTACCGGCTCCGGATCCATAAGAATCTGACGTGTCGTTTCCATAGCCAGAGGATGAAGAATTGTAGTTGTCACTGCGGCCCGTACCGCTGGATCCGTACGAACCAGAGTTGCTATCTCCATAGCTAGATGAAGAAGTGTTTCTGCCACCAGTACCACTAGATCCAAAGCTGTCAGAGTTATCATTTCCATATCCAGATGAGTTCTTGTTGGAAGAACCATAGGAATCGGTGTTGGAAGAGCCATAAGAGTCGGAATTGCGGTTATTAGTGCTGTCGTCCTTGTCACGACCAAAGACCTTGTCAGCAAGACCAGAGAGTCCACCCTTGCGGTTGTTATTGTTGTTATCGTTATCGTTATAGGACATTGTTGCTATGAATAATAGGAGACTGAAATAATAGTAATTTGATTTATAGACAAAGAAGTATCTTGACCTAATAGTAGTAAAACAGCTGTAACTTGAAGTCTCTTTTATACTCAGAAAAAGGGCTTTGCTGAAGGTTGCTATTTGACATCGTCTTGCACTATGTCTTAATTCTAGAGGTGGAGTATATTCGAAATCAAGCATTAATAAAATTTTGAACTCAAAACTCAATTCAACAGTGGATTGTTGAAATGCTAAACACGTTCCCAAGAGCAGGCATCTAAGTTTCTTCTTAAACATTTACATAGAACCTCGTTGCATAACATGTGGAAGAGTGGATAGACTGCGCATTCAATGGCATGTTAGAGTTTCCTCCCTTTTTACGAAAGGAGGCTAGAAAATGACGAAATTATGGAAAGGAGGCGGGAGTGGCCATAGTCCCATGAATTCCAACTAAGTCTTGTTCAATGTTCCAGCTTCTGGTTTTCAATGTTGCTCGCTTTGCATCAGTGCGTATTCAATACAAATTAACGCTTGCTTCATTTTGAAATGAAGGTCTGTCAGCCCAGAAACCTAATAGCCATCCTCTCTACTATAAGAAGCAATTATCTCAAGCGTACATGAAAAACTTTTATGTTTCCTTTCATTCGTATCTTTCTGAGATAACAATATTAATTTTGCAATCCACGTTTTGGGGAACGGAAAGAACAAGAATTTCAAGGCGTTTAAAAATCGGGGTCTACGTAACGCAAATATATTTAAAGTGACAGATTTCATGGAGGCGTACTCTGACCGAATCACGCTTTAGAAGAGTCGTCAGTTATTGCTGCTATGATCAGAACTCTGAAGTTCTGCCTTAGTCTTGGATTTGGTCCCAGTCCATAAATTTTATAATTCTTTCTCAATTTTAATATATAGCAAATATAGTAAATTTTGGGTTAAAGTTTTTTCAGGTTTCATGTTTTGTACAATACATAGTTTTTACCTTCTTGCCAAGTTTTCGGGCCCCCAACTGATCTATCCCTTTGGATTTCATATAAATTTATAACAACTAAGGGTATCTCTTCCACCTTCTTGATATGAGTTTCTTGGTCTAACTAAGGTTGCTGGTAATCTACTTGTATATCCAATTATATAACTAATTACCTGTTAGAAATTCACCCTAATGGTCTCTTTGCAGTTCAATGTTGCTCATTTCGTTGAATTTGATAATTTCTAAGTTGCTCACATGAATACAAGAAAAAGGTTTGTGTATCAATTCATATTGAAATTACTTTTCAGTATTCATTCATTGTACTGCAATTTCTATTTCGTTTTTTCTACTATTTGCTACTTCAATGTCTGGTCTGGCAGTTTGGTCAAAAACACTTGAAACCTGTTATTTATTTATCATGCGCAGCGGGACCCTTTACTGACTTTTTCTAGAACCCTGTTAATGATCAAACTACTTTAGAGAGTTTTAATACGATATTAATGACTGTGTTTTCAACATACTCACCATTTTTCAACGTTTATAGTCAATCATAATACAAAAGGCAAATACAAACGTTGTGACCACGCGTGTCATTCAACCGTCTGATCGTTGCGCGGAAAGCAGCATATAATCCATGAGAAAGCGCCTGGAATAAGACCAATAAGTACAGAAAGCCTTCAAGGCTCCTACATCTCATCTTTATTCTTTCTGATATATATTACTCCACTTGACAGGATAATCAGAAATGAAGGGACTAAAGTTCTCAGTTTCATCGACAACATCAGTGTTTACGTCAGAAGGAAATCTGCTGATGAGAGTATCAAGGAATTGAACAATATTTTAGAAATGTCATTAGTAGGCAACTCTCCCTGCCGTTTCATTTGACTACGGGGAAAAGCTTAGTTTTCTAAACATTTAACCCAATCAACGAACGCAAAATAAGGCTACATCGCCTAAAAATAAGAAAGGGGAAAGAAAAAGGTCAGAAAACAAAATCAAGCTACTAAGAATCACCGTTGCCAAACAATTTACGTTCCTGTTCGATGTGGAAGGTGTCGCAACCAAAGCTAAAAAGGTCTCAGTAAATTTTGGCAGACTAGGCGGAGCCATAAATAATTTTACAGGATATAATACGAAGAGACTTTGCCAAGCATGCGTTAGACCGATCCTCGAATATGGCTCAGTTATATGGTGTAATCGTTCAAGTGAAACGAGGAAGAATAGGATTCAAGATTCAAAATAACGGTATTCGGAAGATTTTAGTTGTATTTATCTCAACACCTACATCAATGTTGCATAGGGATGCTGGGATTCTATCTATCAATTTTTGACAGGAAGAAATCAGTATGATGTGCGCCCTTTACATTAAACTAACAGCTAACCCGGGAACCTTATTTGTCGAAGCTCAAAAACTGCAAGACATAGAAAAGGATCAAACTATTGGGACGAAAAACCATCTTGGAAAAAGCCAGAATGGCTAAATTCAAGGCGGCCAGAAAAATCACTTTCAGGCTGACGAGCTTGATCAAAAATCACTGAGAAAAAAGTTTAAACTTAAAATTCAGATTCACAAATGGGATTTAC
>JAKVQY010000384.1:0-15015 GCA_030463045.1 Geotrichum macrosporum
AAGCCATTTCTGCAAATTAACCACATGTTATTGCGCTCTCTCGAGACACACATATTAGAACCCACTTCGGTTATCCAACATCACCCCTTTTCTTAACAAAAAAAAAAAAAAAAAAAAAAAAAAAAAATTCATTACCTGGCATCTTTTTCCCTCTTTTTCCTCTTCTTTCTTTCTCCGCCACTCACTTCTAATCCGCAACAATACTGCCATTAAAGAAGGAGAAGTATCTAGGTTTGCAAAACGAATTTAATCGCAACTTTGCGCTCAATTGGAAAATTCATTGGTTTTATTCTTCCTTTTGAGCTACTTGTTTCATCTGGCTTGGGTTTCTAAGTTCCAGCAAAACCACCCCTTCACCTAATAATTGTTGCTCAAATTTAAAAATTGATTGCGGCCAATATCTCTTAAGGTCTTAACCCTCAGTCACTGAATAAAATGACTGATTCTATCATTGGAGCTGGTTCTCCAGTAGACTCCAGGCTCCCTGCGCAAAGGTGTGTAATTTCACGGAGAACTTTTTTTATTACTTTCATCCTTTTTTTTCTAACAATTTTGCCATATCTAGAGATCAATCAGAAGAAACCTCAAACTCTTCCATTTGGAGTGATCGTAAAAAGGGCTCTCATCCGTTGTTTTCATCTTCCGCTTCGCCTTCTGCAACGTCATCCAATTTGTTTCCTCCTCAGCAGCCCAACACCCAACAGTCCTTGTCTTCTACCCCATTTCCTCACCCAAATCTTCAGTCATCCAAATCTTCCTCATCTTCCATATCGTCCGCTTCCTCTCAATCTTCCATGCTACAATCATCCAATCAGAGCTCTGCTCGGTCTCGTGCCAGAGCTGGTACATTACCTTCAAGGCTTCCTCCTGGTTTACCTATAGTAACGAACAATCAAGTTCCTCAAATGCCACTAGGATCTTTAGCACTACTTTCTCCAGATTCTTCAGTGCCCTCTCATATTTTTCCACCTCCTAAATCTTCTCCATCAGCTTCCTCCACTGCTCGCTTGAATCATACACTTCATCCTTCTACTTCAAACTCTAGTCTCAATTATCCTCCGCAAATTCAACCTCAGCAGCGGTTTGGCGTACATCCTCACGCAAGCTCTTCTACTTCTTCCCTTCCTAATGCTTCAAACACTCTTGATCAGCCCCCTCAGCCCTTTGATACTTATCGCTCAGAAATCCCTTTTGGCACCCCTGTTCTTCAACAGCCATTGCAACAGCAACAGCAGCAATCTGTACCTTCAAATGCTTCAGTTTCAAGGCTCCGCTCGGGTTCCCTAAGTGTGTTGTCAGACAATGCCAGACCTTCACTGTACTCGTCCCCCTTCGGCTCTTCAATTTGGTCGTCACAGCGAAATTCATACTTGCAAACTCCTGTTCTGTCGGATTCAAAGCGCACGTCTCAAAGCTCGCTGCTGAATGCATTAGAGGAGGTCCAGGTTAAGGAAAACAATCCTTCGGGTCTACACTTGGCTAGTGATCAGCCTAATTCTAGTCACCTCATCGATCCTCAAACAATTGATCCCCTTCAACCTTTCTACAAAGAACTCACAATGAGAACCGATCCTAGTAGAATGCGCTCTTATACTGTCAATAATTTGCCCTATGGACTCCCTTATGAACTTTTAAATGAAGATGCTGTAATTGATCATCAGGAATCACAGCAGCCCCAGCAATATTCTCAACAGCATCAAATTCAGCCTTCGTCTCTTCCTCAATTAACATCTCAAACTTCTCCGGAAACCCAAACATCTCAACTCCGTTCCAATTCTTTTCTTGGAGGAAATCGCCCCAGAGCTCAAACCACAGCAGGATCTTTCGATCCGCAATTCACTTTAGGGAACAATCCGTTGCTTAGATCTGTCGTAGTTCCTAAAAACGCACAATCTCAAATTTACTACTCTGCCCAAGACCCTACGTCCCAGAGTATTATTATTAATTCATTTGATGACTCTTCCATCGGGCCCACTCGATCTCTCTGGCTTGGCAACATTCCTGCCTCAACTACTTCTTATGCACTTACTGCGATATTTAGCTCTTATGGTACCGTCGAATCTGCAAGAGTCCTTCCCCACAAAAATTGCGGTTTTGTCAACTTTGTTAATGCGGAAAGTGCAATCCAGGCGAAAACTGTACTTAATGGAAAAGAGCTTTTTACGGGCCATGGCCCTTGCAGAGTTGGCTTTGCAAAAGTGGTTGATTCCGCAGAATTTGACGCCGATCAGAATTTCTCAGCTGATGTTGTGAAGGAAATCATTGAGTCTGGATCCTCCGAGTTTCAAGAGTCACCCATTCCTACTACAGCATCTGAAAATTTACCTTCTAACGGTGCGAATATAGAATATTCGGTCACTGATAAAGATTCAGTCACGGAAGTGCCATCTATTGAAGTCACCAAGTCTCTTGAAGAAATTTCTGGAGATATGGGAGCCGCTGTTTCAAATCTCGGAGCTGATGAGGAAGAGAAGGATTGGATAATTGCTTCTGTTAATCGTGCTCTGGAGTTTAGGGGTTTTGAATCTGAAATTTCCCCTGTACCTGATCCTCGCCCTGACCGTGTTTACGATGCTCCCACGTTGCGCGAAGTTCGCAAAAAAATTGACAGTGGTCTCTGTAGTCAAGAAGATATTGAAGAGATTGCTCTGAATATCCTCGATGAGATTGCCGAACTTTCGAGTGACTACGTTGGAAATACAGTGGTTCAAAAGCTATTCGATACTTGTTCTGAGGCAGTTAAAGATATGATGCTTGATCAGATTGCACCTTATCTTGCCCAGATCAGTGTACACAAGAACGGAACATGGGCTGCACAAAAGATAATCGGTGTTGCAGGTAGCAAGCGCCAGATGGATGCTATAGCTCGTGCTCTGCACCCATACACTGTGCATTTGTTTCTAGATCAGTTTGGAAATTACGCCATCCAATGCTGCTTAAAATTTGGCAGCCCATGGAATGATTTTATTTTTGAGACCATGCTTTCTAAGTTTTGGGATATTGCCCAAGGAAGATTTGGTGCAAGGGCCATGCGTGCCTGTCTTGAAAGTCATCATGTTTCTCGTGACCAGCAGCGTATGCTTGCCGCTGCTATCTCTATGCATGCTGTTCAACTTGCCACCAACACAAATGGAGCCTTGCTCTTAACTTGGTACCTGGACACATATACAGTTGGGAACCGTCATACCATTTTGGCTCCAAAGCTCATTCCCAATTTGGTACAACTCTGTACACACAAACTAGCCAGTTTAACTGTACTGAAAGTTATCAATCATAAGGGTGAGCCCGGAGCACGTCAAGACATCTTTAATGCTCTCTTCAATCCCTCTGATGAAACACCCACAACTGTACTTGAGCAAATTCTCAATCATTCTTATGGCCCTACGTTTGTTTACAAAATCATCTCTACCCCCTTCCTAGAAGGCCAAGAACGTCAAAATGCTATTAACAAGATTAGAACAGTTCTTATATCAATTAAAGCACTTCCCGCGCAAGGATACAAAAGATTAATGGATGAAGTAGGATTGGCAACCAGAAATACCTCTGGACAACCTAGCAGCCAACCAAATATGTCTGGTAACAGTGGAAATGGCATTCCCAACGGTCGTGTATATCATCAACAAGGAGCAAATCAAATGCGCTCAACAGTCTCTCCTCAGCGTACCCGGTCTACTGGCGGCCATGGGCCTTTATTTTTTCAGCATACTCAGGCTGGTGTTAATTCTTCTCAATCTTCACAAGTCGACAACCCTTCTGGTGCCACCCAAATGCAGAGCAAACATTATGGTCGCAACGGCAATAATAACTTTATGAACGGTAAGAGAGGATACTACAACGGCAACAACAATGAAAATATGATGCCCGCTTATAACCAGTTCAATCAACTCAATCAACTTCCTCCTCATGCTTCCATGAGCGGTCCTTCTGGTCAGTATGAGCCTAACTTGCAGGGGCAAATGGAGCATCTTTCAATTGGAGGTACCCCTGGACGAATCTCTCCTAGCAAATATCAACATCATCAACAGCAGCAACAGTTTGGTGCTCCTTGGCAACATCAGCAACAGCAGTACCAACAACAGCATCCGGCATTTTTTGAGCAAAACCAAACTCAATCGTCGCCCGGGCCAGGTAATATCCAGTCTCAGCAATATTTTGAAAGACGCTGAAGATAAAGTTCGTGTACTTCTGTTCTTCAAAATTTGTTCCAAAAGGCAGCAAAACGCCATTGAAATAAAACATTTTCTATAAAAGCACATTTTTGTATTTAAAAAAGAAAGACTAGTCATACATGCATCACTCGTTTCTATTATAATTTTTTGAAATATATACAACTAGTTTATTTTAATGTCAATTATTTAATTGTTTGTGTCCGGAAGTAGCGAAAGAATTCACAAGGCACCAAAAATAAATAAAAATGTTTGAAGAGTAAAGGAAATATTATATATATATATATATATGGTTAAAGAAACGTCTTTAAGTTCGTACAGGAAGTGCTTCGAGAGCCGAAACAGCTCTCCTTGATTCCGTCTCCAACACTGCAATGAGGGCATCGCAACTTGCTTTCAACCGCTTCTCACTTTCGGCCGCTAAATGCTCAATCCATTCTCGAACAGTTTTATCCAAATGACTGTCATTTAACACGCTATCGTCATCATCAGCACTACTGTCTCTAGTGTTGCCTTCAAGAACACCAGTTGAAGTCGCAATTAAATCAAAAACCATATCAGGATCAATCGCCGTCCAACTACTCTGATTACTATTCTTATTTTGATGTGGGTTTGGGGGTGATGTTGGTTGTTGAGGTGATATCTGACGAGCCGGCGTTTGAGAGTATGATGTCGGATGCTTCAAGGACGGAGACCACGCTTTATCGTCCCCATGACGCGGTGGAGTTTTTGTATTGCGGTTAGAAAGAGTTGCAGCAGTAAGAGGAAGCTTAGGGGGTGAGGCCAAGGTCCGGTATAATGTTGGAGAATCTTTTGAAACCATTAAAGATTTCTGAGTAGTTGCTGAAGGTGAAGTTTGAAGTGACCCTGTACCTTTCGCAATTTGTGCCAAGTTGAGCTGAGCTTTTTGATGGCTAGGCATTCCATGCGCCACTGAAAATGAAGGCTGCTGCCCAGGACTAGAAGCCGTTGATGAAGCACCCGAGAATGTCGCCCAATTCTCAGTCATTTCTGCCTGTGCTCCTTTGTGCAGAAGCGGGGGATTCAATGATAAATCTTCGTCGGTATCATGATAAATTAACGGTGGAGAATTCATGACAATATTGGAAGAATTTTGAGGCCATGAAGTTTTTGGCAAATCGAATTTCAAATCATTTTTATGAAGAGGAGACAGTAATTCTGAGGAAATCTTACTTCTAGCCGACCCTTCTTCAACATTTTGAACTTCGTTTAAATCTGCCTTTTTAAAATCCCCCTTTTGCTTGCTAAACTCAGACTGATCCCGTTCTTCCTGCAAAACTTTGTTAGTCGTCCCATTCTCTGAGGTCTTCAAACCCCCATTTCCAGAAACTATATAAGTGCTGGCTTCTTGCTCAAAATTAGCATCCTTTCGTTGATCTGCATTGTCAGCTGGTTCCCAGTTCCTTTCTGCTGAGTTGTTGTGCAAATTAAATGGTGCATCAGGTAGTTCCAATTTTATTTTTATTGGCGTTACTTCTTCGGTTTTGATATGTACCACAGGTGAAATTATACTTGCTGAACCTGTCCCTTGGGGAGAAACATTTGTCGTTTTCCCCGTTTTTGCAGAGATATTCAGCATAGTTCGGGGATCTAATGTATCCGGTGCACTCTTTGATATGGTGGCTTCTGGAATAACCAACGTTGCTCTTTTTTCCGTCTTAATTCTTGATACCGACTTGTTTAAAATATTATTGCTCAACTTTTTTTCTAAATCCTCAGACGATTTGGCCGCGTCAGCGGCAAATCCTTCAAATTTAGAAATTTTGGCAAACACAGAACCTTTGGAACGAACAATGGCTTCTCGCGAAGCAGATGGTGAAGTCTCTGCATTTACTTCATTATCCTTACTACTGGAACTTGATGAGGCAAATCTCGTTCCAAGCAACGCTTCCTCATCTGAAATATCAATCTTCTTTCGTTCCTTAAATGGTGCCTCGATTGAAGTGTTTGCTTTCCGCGATGTTCGTTTTCGAGTTGTCAATACAATTGTTGATGTATCGTTTTCAGAAAAGTCGCTATGATTACTGCCGACACTGTTTGCTTTACTGCTCCGCTTGACTTTGGAAACGCGTTTTCTCGGTTTGGCTGCTACACTTGGCTTTTTTTTGCGCTTATTTGACGAGTCACTTGCAACGCTAACTGCTGTGTCATAGCCTTCGTCATCTTCAGATATATCTTGAACAGTTTGTGAATTAGATTCGAGAGAGTTTTCTCGAACATTAGGGTACTTCAATGAAACGGCAGAATTGGAAGTAAAATATAGGCAATGCGGGCTTCTTCTTTGATGCTCTTTTATAGGTTCGTCTGTAGGCTCCCAGCCATCTAGACCCAATCCGCAATATGGACACAGGCCAAAGTCTTCACCAACAAAATTTGGAAAATAATAAAATCCTGCTGTTGCCATACTCTCGCTGGTAGGCAGCCATCCTTTTTTTGAATCATGTGGCCATACAGAAGTCCCCATAAGCAACAGTGAAGAAGCTGACATTTGTGTGGATTTCGATGGTGTAGAAGCATGCTTATCTTTTTCCGGGCTTGAGCTTATAATAGCAGCTTCGAGCTCTTCATTCGTTAATGGTTGATAGTACGTTTGTAATCTAATTGATAAAGACTCATCGCAGCGAGGGTCGTAAAAATTTCTTTCAGCATCCCATGGTTTACTTTGAAGAATGGCCAATGGACAGTTCCCACAATTCTCAATGTGAACACTTAAGGGATCATCCTCAGGTTCCCAGCCATCAATTCCACATCCGCACATATAGCAAGTAACTAGATCAGCTCCAAACTCTGAAGGGGATGGCGTAAAGTAGAAACCTGCCTTTGCGACCTTTGTCGCGCTAGGTCTAGCATGGGGCCATGTAACTTTTCGGCTTCTCGGCTTTGATCCTTTTAATCGAGCTCCACTGAAGGTTTCTAACCGAGCTTCATAGCCGTGATAAGACTTCTTTCGCGTGGTTTTCACCATTGAACCAGTCCTTGGATAATAATGTTAAATATTAATGCTAACAGAAATGTAGGAAGAAGCGAAGCAGAAATCCTCATGTTTTCCAAGGATGTTTATTTTCAAGCTCCCAATTTTACGTGTTGTCACAGTAACTAACTTTCAATTTGAAGTGCGGCTCTTATGCTAATATTTACTTTCCTGTGTGTATATTTCAGAATACATAATGACCACCAAATTTCGAAAGCTACGGCAGAGTAGTCAAGTATAGCGTGAAAGCCGATAGTTACAATTACCATGGTTTTTGCTCATAAGGAACTGATATCCTCAATGCAACAGGAGAGGGCATTTACAGCCCCGCCCTGTGAGTTGCTAGAGCTATACAAAGAATCAAGGATATATCTTAACAGGTATCAGGGAACCATAGACGATGAGACGTGGTTTGGTCTCCTTCAGCAACACTTCTATTTGTCTTTGATGACTGGTAATGATAATGACGCTAGTCTTATGGTCAATCGTATTACGGATAGGTTTGGTGAGAAAACTAGCAGAGTGGCATTAATGAAGTCACAATATTTGGAAGCCACGGAAGGATCAGATGCTGCCATTGCGTATTTGAACGAACGTCCGGAAAACGATTTTGTAAGTTAATTGAGCCTTATTTCTTGAGAATTCTCGTGATTTAACTTATTTCTTTAGATTGCTTTGAAGCGAAAGGCTGCATTTTCCAAGTTCAAGGGAAATTTCAAAGAGTATATTGACAAGCTGCTGTATATTGCTGATATTATTCCGACTGATGCCGAAGTCTGGAGCGAGCTTGGCGAAGCATACTACACAACTGGACAGTACCCTCAAGCTATTCATGCATTTCAAGAAACACTTCTCTTGACTCCCCACGCGTATAACATGTTTGCACGGATAGGTGAAGTTGAACATACCCTTGTGTCCCGCAACAGCTCTTCCTTATCGTTTGGGGACAAATTAGAATATTTATCACAGGCAGTGAAGAATTTTCTGAGAGCAGTTGAGCTCTGTCCAGTTTATATTCGTGGATGGGCGGGAGTGCAAGTTATTTCTCAGGAAATTTTGAAGCTTCCAGAAGCAAGCAATAAACTACAATTCAATGAGAAGTCTAGGTACAGCGATCTAGCGGAACTATCTGAAAGACGACTACTGCACATTGTCAGTGAGAAAAATGGAACTCCCGAAAACCTGGCTGCCGCAAATTCAATCCTCAGTGAATTTTAGTTTTTCCGTCTCATCACTCGTTCCACGTAAATTAAATTTATGGTTCACTTAATATGTATTGTCCTTTTATTTTCAAAGTTCTGTTTTGACCAATTAATGAATTAGTGTTCTTGGAATATTTGTTGCATAAGTACATGAAATAAAGCATGGACAGGTTCCATACAGTGATTCGTATATTGAGGTCTTGAATAACGTCTTGAAAGGATTCGGAAATCAAGCATTACATATTACTTTCCAAATCAATGCCAACCATATACGGTATGATTCAGTAAACAGAGCCCTTTAGGTAAGTGTTCCTAATTAAGGGATAAATGGAAAGTATGCCTGTTATATGAGAATATCGTTTTCTTTTGAATTTTGCTTCCTTCAAATTGAAAGCTCCGTACTAGGTGCCTAATATCTGAAAATTGAAAGTCCTTTAGGCTTAGCAACTGTATAAGGCCTCTATTAATCTCCTAGCACATCTGCTATAATATTAGGCTCTGAAGTAATAGAATTTCGGGTTCATCTTAAAAAATTCACGAAGAGTTGAATATAAAATATATATGCTATAATAGCATTAGGAGTATACTATTTTCATACTCCAATTATATCAAAAAATAAATTATTTCCTGTGGATCAATCAGAATGTTTTTTTCAGTAATGCTGATAGAGCCTCTGCAAACTGTAAGGCAAAGATATAATGCCTAGTTGCCTACAGTCCGTGCGGCTTCCAAAGTTAGAGACATGAACTCAGGGAAATCAATGCCATGAGAATGAGCTAGCTTGTATAGACTGGCAACAGATTCGGAAATATGAGATTTCAAAGCAAGATTTTCCTGTGGGGTTTGCGCAGTTTGCGATTTGCAGTCCAAAGTGCTGGATGTAATTGCTTCCTTAGTAAATGAAGCTTTTAGTTGTAATTGCTTAGCAGTAGAATCTGGAGCAAGAGATTCTAGAGGTGGCGGTGAAGGACTACTTGAAAGTGCCCCAGGCCAAACAGGTCTAGAAGATTGTGCAAGTGAATCAGCAGTGACAGACACAACAACTCTAGGAGGCAGATGTGATTCCGACTCTAATGAGATAGTTTCGGATTTGGTTCGGTCCACATCATCTCCATGGATCATAGCTTCTACTTTGTCATAGCTATTAAAATATGCATCATCATCGTTATCATTGCCCTCTTTGTCAACAACTGGTAACCCATTCTTTTCAGTTAACTTGCAAAGACTATTTTTCATATCCAATTCACCAGACTGCTGGTCGTCCTCAGGGGTACCCTCGTTTTCTTGTTCCTCGTCGGATCCAGCAATATTATCATATTGAGCCCAATAATCATCGTCATCTTCGCCCTCTTGCATTTGATCTCCTTCTTCGCATAGCTTACTGCCTAGTATTACTGAACTTGACTCCAACTGATCATACGCATCATTGCCCTGACATTTATTCAATTTAGAATTCTGCTCCGTCACCACTACATTTGGAAGAGGCTGAACATGAATTTTGCTTTCGCTCGAAACACTTTTGGTTAAAGCCATCGTGTAAACCATATCAGCGTTCTTGGCCGACCGGCTCCAAGCGTCGTTGAGTGGCAGTCCTTGGGGACATAGAAATATTCCCAGTAGCAACCATTTTTCAACGTTCACATCCCAGATAGCTGTAATGTGAAGAACATTGTCATTCAAATGACTTGCTGGAAAGTATTCAGTAGAATTTGCCTGCGTCTTGCTAGATCGTAATACAAACGAATTAGCCTTTTGTGTAGAGACTCGAAAAATAGCATCAGGTCCCGTTCGAATATAATAAGAATTACCCGTATCCGGTCCATGAGGCAACGAAGAATTCGACATAGACCACTCGTGAGCTAATGCCACAATATAGTCAACAGTATCAGATGCATCTTCAATGTATGCTTTGGACCCAGGTGCCAAAGCGAGCATGCTGGCTTCACGAGCTCCCCAAGTAAGAGCAGTGATCCAGGTATTGGATCCACCAATTTTTTGGTATCCATTACTACCAGAGCCCGAAGAGGTTAAATACGGTGTCCAATGCTGTTGCTGCTGTGATCCACGCAAGTAGTAGCTTCTTTGTGAATTCGTTTCAAAATTATCACCTCCTGTCGACACTACAGGAACTGCATTCGTGGAATCAGAGTAAACGCCCAGTCTCATACTAGCGTACGAAGACATCATAGGACTCAAGTTAGGAGACGGTCTTCCCGTCGTATATATGTCTGTAAATATAGCATTTAAAATGTCGGTGCTTGTATTCAAAATATCATACTGAAACTGCTCGTAAGATTTCATGCGAGATTGAGACGAAAGCCTTGCAGCTTGCACTGAAATTCCACTCCCGAGATCTCCTAATTCGGTCATGGCATTTGTAGATGCAGATTTATGTTCTGGATGAGGATCCTCGATAACAGGTGTCATGGTAGAGGTGGTAATCTGTGATCTCATCAGTTTATGAATTAAAAGTTTTCAGGAAAATAACGAATTTTCATAGTTTCCTTCGAAGTGTTGGGAAGATGTCCATACAAAATAACTGAGCGCGCGGCTTAGGGTACAAATCTAGAGCACGTCCATGTCAACATTTCATCGCGATCCAAAACACTCCACAAACATAGAAAACCGATATATAGTCCTCTATTCATGTAGGAAGATATAATTCTAAGGCACTTCTACTTTGTGTGCACAGGGGATGAGTTTAAGGACTCCTGATATCTTATTTACTAAAAAATGAAAAGTTCAATAGCAAGATAATTAAAATAACAGTAGTAAAAAAATTTAATAAATTAATGGTATGTCGGTTGAGCGTTAATTGAAAACTATGTAAAAAATTGATCATACTCATCGATGTTGAGCGCATGAGGTTGTATAAAACTGGTAGTATTGAGCGTAGCAGTTTTTTTCTCTTTTGTATGGGTGAATATTTTTGTCTCTATCTATAAAGTAGATACCCAAAGGGTAGCAATGCTGGTCTCAGTTGGCGCCCAATAGTGTAATCAAATTCTGTTGAGTGCTAGGCTTTCAGATTGTGGACTTGATATGGACTAAAAGCTTAGCTTAACAGCTTTAATCCCTAGCACGAGAAGCGCGGAAATACTTTGCAAATCCATCCTCAGAATTTCGCTCCAAAGGCGCATTTGCGTATGTCTCTTTCTCGACATCTTCCCACTTTAGTTTCTTGGTTCTAGTCCCTCGCTCTTCAAAATCTTTTCCAAGCCACTCTAATGCCAACTCCAGAAGGTATCCATTCCGTCGAACACGCTTGCCCGTTTGGGAAGAAATAACGTGTTCATCAACTGCATTGAGATCATGCTCTATAACGGCTTCAACCTTGCCCAAGTGCATATGAGCCAGGTGAGTTGGCCAGTCACTCAGGCCATCAAAAATGTGTGTTGCATAAATTATCGTACATGCCCTAGTTTCAGTTTCCTTGCGAAGGAAGTCAAGCAATCTCGCGCGAACAAGAACATCCAAGTCAACTGTGACTTCGTCCAGCAGCAAAGTTGTCCAAGGTCTCATGAGCCCCATGGCCAACTGCACCCGTCGTCTCTCACCATCGCTGACGGCGTGCATGTGCCAGCGCAAGTCAATATCTAAAATATCAACCAGCAAGTCTCTACGCTCTGGGAAAGAGTCACCTCCAATAGAGCTAAGTAAAAGAACCACAGGGATATCATGACGAACAATTGGATTCCCTGCCCATTCAGTCCCTAGATATGTGATATTTAGGCTTCCATCGCGAAATGGGTCCTTGCCCTCTATAAACACTGCCCCAGCTTTGGCAAGAGTTTTCCCAGCAAGGACTTTCAATATTGTAGATTTGCCGGCGCCATTCGCCCCAATAAGCAAAGTGCGCGATCCAGTAGGAAGTGTAAAGGTTGCTGGATAAATCCCAACGGTTTGATCAGGAAAAACATAGGCGAGGTTCTTGACTTCAATCATTGTTTTCGTTTTTCAATAATTTTTGATTTGAAGTGAGTCCAGAAATGAAAGAAAGTCATTTTTGGGCACAAAAGTGGAAAATAGGGTGAATAACTTAAAATGACCCTTACCCAGTACAACATGTTCAATATTGCAGGTGTGGACAATTTCTGAACGTTGAAACAGTTACCGATAGCCTAAATGCGAAGCGTTCTAGACGATGTTGGCATTGACGAAGAATTGCTAAGAGTTGGAACATTACCACTAGGCCTTCCAACTTGGACGAGCAAGAAAGACCGAGCTGAATACAATATTAACTTGGTTACGCACTGGAAAACCCGGAAGGGAACTCCGCGAGATGAGTGAAATGTAATACTCACGAATTTACAAGAAACACATGACACTGGAGTGAAGGGCGAATGGTACAGACACATAAATAAGTACGCCAATTAAAAAGTTAAAGCATCGAAACTCATCATAAAAGACCTCCTCCGACATGAAACTAGAAGTACCCTCAGCGAGATAGTCCAGTTCCGCAAAATCACAAAATAGCATGTTTGATTTCCCTTATGTGCTTGGATCAAATCCGAGAGAAATCTAGCGCCATTGCTCATTTGAGAATTACCATCATATAGTGCAATTCGATTGCATCCTGCAGAAGGTCTGTATCAGACAAATAGTTAGAACAATGTCTTCTTTTATGTTATATAGTCTTTTTTTGGATAGGATATTTTGCATGGGACAATAAACTGATTTATCATCGTGTATTGGCCAATTGAGTCACTTTGCGAGCCTATCTCTCCTTGTGGACAATGCAAGTCCTGATCAAATTATACGTCAGCGTGTATATGAGTAGTTTTTTGGCGCTATTAGATAAGTTCAAAGTCCACGGGAAAAAGTAAAACCCAATATCTGAGATTCATATAGCTTTTTTTTACACTTCCTCCAAATCGGCCAGTTTATCAATTTTGGCGTCATCTTCCTGGCGGAAGACATTTCGTAAAAGCTGAATAAAGCCCGTTTATTTTGTTTTAAAAGGCCCCAAGAAAGGTCACAGCTCAAGGTTAAGCGCGTTCAACAATGTGGTGAGCATTTTTTTCTCATTATTATTATTATTATGAGAACGCCATACTACTCTTGAAAGCACCTGTGGACTGTGAAATTCATAGGTTGGAACCTATGTTTCTAGCTTCAAAAAGCCTAATTCACACATTTCTCATATTTAGAAAGTGAATCGAATTATATTCTAGCAAATTCTACGCTTACGTGGATATTTGCAGCTACTGAATCCCTGTTTCATTCACAAGTTTAATTTTTTTTTTATCAATTAAATGTTACTTTAAAAATATCGAGCAAAAATTTTTCCCATTACTCTGCACAAAAACTGGATCCTAGCTGTCACCAAAAGTCTGTTTTTTGGCACGCATATGCGTGCAATGTGCTTTTTGGAAACAAAAAAACAAATTGTGAAGCATGAATCTCCGCACCTCATTGTTTTCTCTAGGCCTGGTGTCCTTAAGGGAATTGGGATTTTCTATGGCACTGGACCACATCAGGGTTCGAACTGTAGCAATTGGGCAAAATTACTTTTGATGAAAAATATAATCTCGACAGTGCTTGGAATTTCATGTAACTCGATAGTTTTCATTCACATATTCGGGGTAGATGAAGTGAAAGGAATAATATCTTTAGGGCCAACTTTGCGGTAGTCGGCAAGTGCTAATGGTGTTTTGGAATTTCCATCAAACAGCGGGCGCCATACGCTGATTCACTATGTCTGGTCAACGTGGGCGGCAATGTGTGAATGCTGCCTTCATCTGAAAATACTCAATAGTCAGTATTATGTTTCGAGTTTTCAATCACTTTGAAGCCAGCGGTGTCCAATGAGTATTTGCAGGGGTCAGCTTCAACGCTAGTGATTTCCACTTTGAAATTCTCCAGAGCAAAGTTAAGTTTCTTTTGTTTTTTCCTTGGAGACTCTAGTAATACGATTCTTCACAAGTACGAGTCTGATGTCTAACAATAGCATTTACCGGTTCAGCAGAAGGACGAGCAGCAGTAGACTTGTACTTTAGTCTGGAAATGAATAAAGCACTTTAGTTATTGTTTAGGTCTCGAATTATTATGGTGCAAAGGGCTAAGTGTTGCATGGTGACTAGAGGTGTCAAGGAGAGATGAGATGATATTTTCACAAGCTTTATACACATGTTGACAGGTTGTATATGGAATTTTAATGGCAAGACGGTCCATGGCCGTGATAAAAATAGTACAACTCTAAGTAGATTAAAATAGTACCAAATGATAAAAGACTTCCCTGTTTTCAGTGAGGGAAATGGGGAAATAATTGGAATTGATGTCAAAACTATTTACCAATTTGTCTCAGTTCGACATCTAGATAGAAATCCAGTTAGATATGAAAATTTAGCCAGGCTGTGTACTCTGTCATTAAAATTGATTGCATAAAGTTTATTAGGAATGAATTTACTTGTAATGTTTCCAAACAAGACTCAAATGTATTTAGATACCTTGGCTGTTTTATTTTGAGTATAACACAATTATTTAGAGGTTACTACAGATCCACAACTTCTTTTCTTTTATAGTTGATAGATGTGCAAATTTTTGACCTTCAATCTTTTCGGTGTTTCGGTTGGTTTGGCTTGATATTCTCAAATGAGATTGTTCTAGGTGAACAGTTCTGACGGCCAAAATTAATACTGATAAAACCGTTGAA
>JAKVQY010000385.1:0-14999 GCA_030463045.1 Geotrichum macrosporum
AAGTAAAAGGCAGAAAAGTGTGAACTCCCCATCAAGAACCTCTAATTTAGAGTAAACTACCTGGGCATCTTGTAAAATATTTGTTCGAGTCTCTAAGTAATTGGAGCCATGGCAGCCGTAAAGCATAAATGTTTGAGAGAAAGTGTTTCGCATCTTGTACTCTACATATTTTTGTGTACTGTAGTTATCGGTACCAGAACTGCCAGGAAAAAAAAGACATCCTTTTGTAAGTAGATAGGCCAGTGATCTCACTTATTAAAGTGGAAAATATAAGCAGTAGGATGGAAAGTTCTCACTCAACCAAATCTTTGTATAATGCAATTCTAATGTCGCGAATCATCATGTGTAACCTTAGCTTAACGATGTTCATGCTAACCAACCAGCAATACTTCAGGAAACAAAAAAACAAAAAAACAAGAAGGTTGGTAATGTTGGTCTGTTGGAGGAGACTTAATAGTATGTCCTTGAGTACCTTCAGTCAAGGTTTTCTTTAGAGATAGGGGGCCCTGTATGCCTTTCTTGTTGAAAAGTTTGCAGAGGTAGGTTCCAATTTCCGGTGCCTCCTAAAGGCGTTTGACTATTGTTGCAAAGTTTAATGTTGACTGGTAAGTCTGGTAACTATAATAATAATTTTATTACTGAGTATGACCAGCACATGGGCCTCTGACGCTCACATTCCCTTTAGAAATCGGTCATCGTAATGTGTACAAAGTAGTAGGAAGGCCATTCGTCTTCAGGTATAGAAATTTGAGTGTGCGAGTTGCAAGATTGAGGAGAGTTTTCACACAATTTTTTTGAAAAATAAGCCTAGAACCCGTTTCACGCATGTTTTTTTTCTCTTTCTTTACTTTCTTGCAGTGTAAAAAGTTCTGCAACAAAGGCTCCGTTGTGGTTTGCTTGAAAAAGTGGGTATTTGGAATTTTTTGTCTTTTTACAACAATCAAGTTGTAATAGTTGAAAATTCATATAAAAAATTCTTCTTCCTCTTTCTTTCTTTCTTCCTCCTTTTCCACTCTAACCACTGAAACTACTCTCATTTTCTTTCACGGGAAAACCCGAATTTACTCTCTTTAAACGACGGCGATTCAATCAGACTGTAAAAAGGGGAGAAGTAGAACTCACTCACACTTTAGCTATTCACACTGTTACACATTGTATTCTCCCTGTTTTTTATTTATTAATTTTTGTCGTCACATTTTTCAACTATAAAGTTCATCACTATTTTTTCAAACTCTGAAACATCCCATTTCATGACTGGTATTACACTAAATGCCGAAGACTCTGATAGAAGAACAATTCATTTCCTCCATTCCTTGTAAATTTTGTTTACTTGACTCAATTCGTTATGCCAAATATTTCTTCAACATCAAATTCCGACAATCCACAAAGACCTCTTTCCTCTCTATCTAATCATTCGCGTAGTAGCCTATTTAGAAGTGCTGCTGGTTCAGACGAAACTGCTACAACAGTTTCACATGAGAGTCATCCACAGACATCATTCTCCCGCCTAGAAAAATGCAGTCATCTGAAACGTGAACCAAGCCTTTTACGACACCAAGAGCGACAGCAAGATATCGAGCGCAAATGGGATTCAAGTTCTGAAGTCTTGAGTCGTGTTTCTACTCCTCCTATTCACGCTAAAAGATCCACTTCCCCAAAAATTGATACTTTACAAACACCCCACCCAGGCAGCCCTCTTCAACACGCTTGTAGTTCTACAACAGGTTCAACCTCTTCTCTTTCTTCTTCTATCAGCTACACTGGCAATTCAGACACAACATTTGTCGACAGCAGTTTAAAAAATCACTCGCCCACTCAACATATTAATCCAAACGATAGCTTTAGCATCAATTCATTTCCCTTAGAGCTTTCCCAAAATACCACAAACATGGCTTTGCATTCCCCCGAGACTCTTCGGTCTCGGTCTTCCTCGCAGCAATACTCACAGCATGTTAGCCAAAGCCAAGTTCCAAAACACGCTATTCCGCCTGCTCGCCTTTCAAGGCATCTCAACTTGCCTTCAAGGACTAAAACTCGCCCCAAATCTTTTGCGGATATCCCCCGTCTGGAGCCTATCTCTACAGGGACTTCGCCCCCAACGCCAAATAAGAATGATCTTAACGATAATCTTTTAACACCCACAGAAGACAGTCTCCATGTCAATCTCATGCAACTCCCCAAAAACTTTTACCAAAACAATTCTCTAATAAATCTGACTTCCCCTCCTCCTTCAACGTCTACTCGGTCGTCTTTATTAAGCATTATTCCGCCTATGCAAAATGTATGGCTGGAAGACGATGAGGATGAGAGGGATGAGAAGAAGGATCTTTTCAAATCGAACTTGATGCGGTCCAAGCATAAAAGTGTTACCTCAGTGAATCGGTATAGTATTAGTGATAAACCCTTGGAAACTTCCATTGGCTCCAAGCGCCGTAGTAGCAAGAGTTTTGGCTATGGGCATGACAATGATGGCCAATCCATGATGGAAAAACTTAAGAAGACATTTTCTTCTAGATTGCCAGTAGGAACGCCACTTGACCCAATAACTGTCAGTCCAGTCCGTGAGTCTTCAGCGCCAAAGATAAAAGAACCTAATTTGGTACGAACAATTACTCCACCGCAGGTGCATGACGTGGTTACACGAAAGATGGGATCTTTTAATCCTGCATCCAATGCCAGATCTTTGCAACTTTCACCAGGTTCCCTTCACCGCCATTCTTCGGCTTCGAAAACTTCCACGATTTCTTCAAAGTCCTCGTCTAAAACTCTCAATCGCAGCAAGTCAACTAAAAGCAAATTTTTTAGTCTTTTGTCCTCCAAAAGCACAAAGAGTAAGTCGTCGATTGATTCTGTCATGAGTGGGACCCGTGCAGTGGATAAATCGATTATATCTGGGCCCGTCGATTTTACTCATACAGCCCATGTAGACGCACCACTGCATCCCGCGTCAAGCCTAGCAACCACTCGATCGTTTCAGCCGCAGCGACCAGATCGTCCGATGGGACCTGAGACTGATTTGGCTGGAAATGCTCCTACATTGTCTTCTTCAGCCTCATCTATGCAAAGATCTTCATTTATCGCGTCACCCAACACGTCTCATCTTACAGGAGACAGTATATCTGTGTCCACAGTTTCTGCTGATGAATATTCACCTTCTAGCAGCAAGCATCACAGATTGTTTTTCTCACGACTGAATAATGCGTATGGATCTCGAACTAGCTTTCATGCCGGGGACTCTCTTGACAGTCGGGCAATTTCAAAGCGAGAATCAATAGATTCCCTTGTATCTGAGCGAGACGCAAATTACTCACCAGTCCGTTATAGTTTGCCCCCAGCATCGCTTCGGGCTAGGAGCCGAATTAGCGTGCATTCAACGATATCTATTGATTCTACCACTTCATATTCTGCTGGGGCTACCGCTGTCTATTCAAATTCGGGCTTACCATATGTTACAGATGATGCTCACCATCGGTCTTCCATGATTTTGCTTCCGCCTCCGGCACTTCCCAATGCTTCTAAAACAATACCAGAATCCACCCAACCACCAGCAACGGCAAATAATAATTCTTTTTCGGCTGGGTCTGAATATGAAGCTCCAACAATTGGACTCCACAAGGTACACGAAGAAGGTTGGTTTTGAAATTTATTATGACGGAGTTTTTTCTATTATTATTTAATACTTGTTGATTTTTTTTCTTTTGAAATGTTTTAATTTTATTGTATACGATATGTTGTTTATAATTGTTTATGATTCTCATGGTTTCTTTTGGTTTCTAATATATGAATATTTTGCTCCCTTAAATAATATCGAAATGTTACAAATAGCGAGCTTCCTTCAAGGACTTTTCTTAAATTAATGAATAACTATTCACTCCAATTCAATTGTCATTTATTTTCGTAATACAAGTTTTCTCATTTCGTTTATTTAATTTTCATTCGGTCAAACCTTTCCTTATTTATCTTGGTGTTTCGTGAATTAACTACGTTAACCACCACCAGCATTTGGAGGTCGCTCAGTCTCTTTCACAATGATTACATTCCTGGATAACAGTAATCTTAATTCATCTGTAATCTTTGGTAATCCGCTTGGTTTGGTGGTCTCAGTAGCACTCGTCAAAGTGGTTTTGTCCTTTCTTGAAGCCTGATTTCGGTTGTTACCAGAAACGCTGTTGGCACTCGTCTTTACATCGGTGGCTGTGTGCGGGCCCTTCGCCGCAGGTGAATTAACAAGAATCCCAGTATTGTCCCCAACATAAGTATTTTCGGTTTGTCTGCGATCTATCATATCCACTGTCTTCTTGAATCTTTTAAACAAGACCTCTGCTCTTACCAAAGCGTCCTCCAACTCAATTGTCATTGAGAGATCATTCATATACTTCAGAATCTCATCAAATGCTGACAAATGGTTCATAATCACATCTTTGTGTTTGTCCAGTAGCGCCAACGCTAAAAACAAGACAAATTGGCTTGACAAATAGTCTGTCCAAAGAACTTCCCAAAGTCTGAGAATCTGATCCCATTCAAACTCGCGCTTGAACCACACCAAAAGCATTCGGAAGAAAAAGAAAAAGTTGGTTGAGTCAGCCTTTTCCAAATGCTTGTATAGTTCGGGAAGCATTAGTTGAACAAGCTGGTCAAGTGTTAAAAGCTGCTGACGCATGCCACTTTGATCTCGAAGAAAATTTCGTTCCATGCGAACCATGAAATTGCAAAACGCACAAAATGCAATCGCATCATCTTGGAAAACTACATAAAGTGGCGACAGCAAGTCGGACATGCCCTGAACGTAACCCAGGTTCACATTGTATTCGTTGTACGTTATGAGCATATCTTTCATTTGCTCGAGATGCAAGTTCGTTCCTACGTCAGCAAAACGCGAGTCAGGATCCGGATGGGGAGTATCAGACTCTTCAAATAGTGTAATGTTTCGATCTGTTCGTTGAACATCCTTCTCAATCCGTGACTTTTGGTCCTTCCAAAACTCATCGGTTTCTTGACGGTCAGTGTCCTCCCACCATCGCCGCTTCAACCTGTAGTATTCATTTCTTTTCTCTGACAATATTGATCGTCGCTCACCTGAATCGGTATCCCATGGATATACACCGAGCAAAAATAGCCACACTTCACTGCGAATAGAGGACGCAACGCCACCGTGGAAAATCCGCTCCTTGACTTCGTCGACTGTAATGGACAAGCGACCAGTATGGTCAAAAAAAGCACGCCATTCAGCTGCACCAACCTCATTTCGTCGCTCTACATCGAAATCTACAGTCAGAAGTTCAAACCCCCCTACCGTTGAATTCAAAATGTCTTTGTAACCATCATTCCAGACAATTCGTTTTCTTGACTTCTCAGCCTCTTCTGCAATACCCATGGCCCATTTAGCAAGATACACCCTGGCAGAGTCAAAATCATCTCCAATCTTTTGAACTTCAGGCTGGTTGAGCATGTTCCGAACTGTGGGAGGAGAATGTTCCAAAACGTTTTGCGCGGCGCGCCGAGATAGCCTAGTAATGGATGCAAGCTTTTCTAAGATAGACCATTTTGCATCGTTGAAAACCTTCGTAAGCTTGTCTTCTTTGGCTGAGGCAATTGTAGCGTTTCTGGGAGAAAATGACCGGCGGTCTTCTGGTTCAGGGTTTACCAAAATAATGCTTGTTTCGAGAGTAGACCGTTCTAGCGATGCCAAACTCTCTAGGGTTTTGAGAAACTGGGCACCTCCCCAAAAGAGATCACCAGCCATGCTTCCTAAGATACTAGACTCATCACTGCCTCCAAAGGGATCGAAATTCTTATTTTGTTGTTTTTGTATGAGCATGGTACTTTCCGATTCCGAATCATGGAAGAATAATGCAGGTAGTGTCTCTTCGTTTCGGGTATGAGCTATAACAGACCCCCACCACCAACCGAGAGACGGGGGTCTGACTTGTAAAGAATATATATTGCGAAGTGGAACTGAAAATGCATATAATGATAAAGAAGAAACTGGAGGAGATACAAAGACTTCTGTGCTGGTAGTTGTTTTTCCATTTTCAGCGTTGAGGTCAACTTTTACATAAGAATTGTAATCTTCAGATTGGATGACAGGCTCTGGAATCCATGCCATAAGTATATCCCTATCAGAAGCTCCTTTTGGTCGTACAAGAGCCAAGAATCCGGCGATATTGTCTTTAGCGGAGGAGCTGGGATGAACATAAACCTTCGACTTTGCAAATAGTAATTGAACTTTCCCAGTTGAGGGTGTAGGCCCTCTGCTAGACCCGGTAGTTGGCGAATGAATAGTATAAGTTCCCATGCCGTTTGTATACCTTTTGGATTTTTCAATTCTTTACCAAAAAGTCTTTGAACTGTATTATACTAAATTTTCGTGGCGGTGGCGGTTTATAGGTGAGTAACGATAACTTGGTGCTAAAACGTGAATGTGGACATTGGCTTAAGGCCCAAGTAAAAACTGTACCGTACACGAATAGGTACAACAACGGAAATACTGAGGAACAATTATAAAGTGGCCACTTAACTGAAAGGAAAGAGGAATTGCGAAATATCAAGTTGCTTGAAAAAAGTAGCAATGAGATGCTGAACAAAAATCGAGACTTATCCTCTGACGTTGTTGTGTCTTCTGTCACGTGCAAAGCACATTACACAAGCTTTTAAATATAGGTATGTAACATCTATATACGTGGGCTTTCGTATTTCTGAGATCAGAATATGAGCTTTCTTGTGGATGTGAAAATAAGGAACATCAACTTAGAAAAGAGGCTTGGAGCATTCTATGTGGAGGCCATGCAGGTGAGTAACAAGTAAGAAGGGTATTTATAGTTCAGATTGGAACATGGAAAACGAAGCGCTACTAAATAAGTATTGTCTACTTTCCCAACAAATATCCTTACTGTAATCTCTTCCCGAATTCTTCTATCTGATATATGTACGTTGCCTTAACTGTAAATGCGGAAAACTGTGTTCTAAATAACCTACTTCACCGTCGTTCGCGGAGAAAATAACCCAAAAGTTTGGTCAACCTCTCACTAATGAGAGGGCAGTACACAATACCACGTCTATAGTACAATGCTGCAAAACAACCCATGCTACAGCGTAAAGGAGTTTGGGCGAAAACACTGTCCATATAAATAAATGGTCCTTGAGTACAATGCATGCGCCCATAACTCCTGCTAACGCACCCGAAAAAAAGACCTGAGAAATCAGGATTTTTAATGTCATGACATTTTGACCAATCAACGAAACTTCTTTTTCCATAATTTCCTTAAAAAGCTCCTGCTTATCAGACTCCTTCCTTACATTAGATTTGAGATTTTTTAAAGCTGAGTGAATTTTAATAAAATAAACTCGAAAATCATCTTCCACTAAAATTGACAGACCCATGAAACTCCAGTACACCGGGCCCGACCAGTTCGACAAAAAAGTAAGTGCGCCAACAATAGGAACATTGTATGAAGATACACCGTTGTAGGCATTGGACAAATCAACCGAGGCAAGAGAATTAGAATTTCCCATTGCGAAAAATGCCATGTGCTGAAAAATGAGAATAGATATGGTGGTAATAGAAATGACCCTAATACTGAATTTTTCTTGATTGTCGTTATCGAGATCCTTGATTGAGCGATACACAAAGCTTCGGTTGATGGCTTTCGTCAGGTAAACACGCAAAAGATTGAAAAAAATGAATAATGGAATGTTTGTTGTTTTTGTTTGCATGACGCAGAATGCTTCCAGGAAGACAATCATATTCGTTATTGGCTTTCGCTGAATTTGTGCAGCAGGAGAGTCTTCCCCTAAAATAAGACTAGAAAGCTCATAAAGCATCCCAGATCCAATTGTGAAAAAAGATAGACGCGCAAACCCAACAAGCCTGGCAGGATCAGTCTCAACGAGATCAATGCCTACAAGCTTTTGAATTAAACCAGGAATACTTTCTCCTGCTTCCCATGACATGTGAGACTTGAATGCAATAGAGGTGGCAACTGTAGTGAAGCTCAGTACAAAGCCAAACATGGGATTGAGATTTTTGAAAGAGCCTTTCCACATTCTCTCCATCAGGGACCCGTAATAGGCAATGATCAAAAACCAAAGAAAGGCAGAGTTTTCACTTCGACCCAAAAAAGAAGCAATGTCCGGACCTCCAGCATACTTCTGACCAGTCTGATTCCAACTACGGATTACGCGAATCATAATCATACTAAACACCCAATCGAAGCCATCACCAAAACGTTTGCGAGTAGTTAAAATATACAGCCAAGCAACCCATCCAGTTGCACCCCAGTACCACAAATGGTGCTCTTCCTCTACCAAACTGCTTGCAAACATGGCACCAGCGTAGAGCAAAGTGATTAATAGTAGAATGAATCGAACAGTTTTAACAGAACGAAGAAGATTCCAGGTATAGATCGCCGAAATCACGAAAGCAGCCAATACTAACCCAAGACCAATAAGCATCTCGTTTTGCTTATAATTGCTAGAGGCCCTTGATAGCGTATCTTGGGCTTTGTACATAAATTCATATACAATACTAGGAGTAGCAAAACTTTCTTGAATATGCCACCAAAGGCATTTTAACTCTTCCAGATCTGTCACATCTTCAACATCAATGAGTGACTCGCAAAATAATGCGCGCTCTGCATTGATATTCTTAAATCCTGGATACGAAGATTCCAATATATTGGCTAACTGATACGCGTTTTGCTGTAAAACCGTAGCTTGGTTGGATGGCTGAGACCATAGGGGCAGGAGATCTTGCAGAAAAACCCCCAGTGAGTTGAGTGGAATAGGAAAATCAAACAGAGCAGCTAATGTGGGAACCAGATCGCCTTGAACAATCTTTTTGTAGTAATGAAAATCTTCTGCTTCTGACAGTGGTGCTGTGGCCGCCAAGTTCAGAGCCTTGAACTTTGGAGAAATCAGCAAAGCACCAGGAGATGTTTCACCAGGAGAAGAACCACCATGATTACCCGCTTCATTCATTCCATGATCACCTAGAACAATCATCAAGGTATCTTGACCATCTGCAATACTCTGAGAGTAAATCTTCTTAATAACTTGATCCATTTCCCGTTGTTTGTCGGGCATAAATGCACTTTGGGGCCCTCCCTTGTGGCCAATGTGATCCAAACCAAGGTAATGCAAAATTAGCACATCCCACTCACTTTTATGAGCCAATTGGTGTTCAATGTGTCTAGTGACATTGTTGTCGACTTCAGTAAAGTCAGAAACGAAAAAACTTGCTGTTCCATCTTGTTCATCAAACATTCCAGGAAACAGCTTTATCCATGTGTCATCTCCAAACATTCTAATACGCTTGTTCTGGGACTTGAACTGGGCCAACCAACTATCCTGGTTAGCTAAAGTCGAGGATGTATCAGATTCCGCAATATTTAAAATAGCGTCAAGGAAACTTGGGGTCGATCCAGTCGTGATTCCTTTGAGACGAGGCAGAGTTACCGTAGGTGGGGAAGAGTAGGCAGTATACCCTATAGCATTATTAGAGTTGATGAGTCTAAAGAGTTAGTGATCCAAACAATATCAAATGAAAACATTGAAACTTACTCGTGAACAAATGACATGTGGGAAGCGGTTGAGAAAATAAAATCGCTAGTAAATTAGATAGAGAAGTAGCAACAGAGAAAAACAACTCACCTTCTCATTGCATCTACTACCATGAAAATCAGTTTGTCGAAGACTGGGGGAGGAAAGCGATCTTCGGTTGTTGGCTGGAAAGACGCTCGCCCAGGGAGGACAATTTTTTTAGGAAAAAATCCCTGGGCAAAGTAGAAGAGACCAGAAATCTGTAGTGCAATAATGGCAAAGATAGCCAAATATCGCGTTGGCAGCGACATTTTGGTAAGTGCGCAGCTTCAAATAGAGCAAAATCCTGAAGTTGAGTGTATGAAAAAGGAACTGAAATATGGAAAAATCAAAGACCAGTTAAAATTAATATATGCATATTGAGCAGAGCAGAGGTTTATGTCATCAGTTCTACCGGCTGGAAAAAGTGTTTGAAAAGCCAGGCATCAAGTATAGATGTTAATGTACTAGACGCTAGCAGTAAACGTTAACATACGTGAGTGCAGAAAACCATGTAAAGGTAACTTATTGCTGTTGCTATTTCAATTTCGACCTTCATTGGTTTCAGTGTTGGATCCAGTTTACCTAGTGTCTTGCCAACATTCCCAAGCATGATCACATATCTATCTAGAGTTAAACGAATTTGACTATATTTGATATATATTAAATTTGAGAAAGTATTATATTTTAAGACAACAACTTCGCAATTAACTGATATATTACCTGGCGTCTTCAGTTTGCAGACCTGGAATTTCATCATTGACGCCTAGCTTCATTACTTTTCTTTCACTCATAGGAAGCTTATCTTGAATTTTCCAGTAAAAGTCCATTTAATAACAGGCGACTTACTTGAATTAAGCAGTGATCCACACAGGTAGAGTAGTTTATTTACCATAGATAAACAAAATGTATTTGAACCCTCTTCCAATATAAATTTACGATTTCAGTTTATATGTCTGCAAGTCTAGAGGCAATTGCTTCTTATGAAAGTCGTAAAGATTAGGATACACCTTACCCTGATCTGTTTTTACGCGAGAAAGAAGCCATTCCTCCTTGATTGCAGGAGCACAGATGACTGGAAAACCGCGTTAATCAACTAAAAAGTTCAAGGGAGGAAGAAAAGAAACTGACAGACGAAAAGTAAATGATACTGGTAATAAACTGAAAAATACCTGAAATTTACCAGCCTGGGTTTTGTCATATATACATACAATTATCAACAAATTTTTTCAGGCAGAGCTAAAATTAAGAAAACACAAAAAGTTTACAAAAAAGATAGCTCAGGATGGGAGCTGTTAGTGATGAAGTTCTACATGAACATGTGTTGGAACACGATAGTTTGGTACAAGACAAGCTGCACAAAGATACCAGACACAACAACCGATCTATCAAGGCCAAAAGGAAATACGAAGATTTGGAAATCGACGGGTTTGATATGAGTGGAACGCGCCCTACACGAGCTGAGGAGGAGGAAAGTTTAGCCAAACTACAAAACACCATTCGAAATATATTGAATGTCGTCTATTGCAACATGAAGTTCTCAACTTGGTTTAGATCGCCCATGTATTTTGAAGATATTAAGCGTGGCCCTGGAAGTTCAAAGCCTCGGCACCCTACTGAGAGTGGGTCACTCCATTTACCTGCGATGGATGAGAGCGTGGTTGATACACTATACGTGTGTGATACTTGTTTTAGGTATTCTACTGAAGCCAAAGAAATAGCCATTCACATGGTATGTTGAAATTTTTTAGGACCTGATTACTGAAGACTAACATTACCAGCCAAAATGTACATATAGGAATGAACTACCAGGTCGTGTTGTGTATAACAGCCCATATTATCAGATTCGAAAAGTGGATGGATCAAGGCATCAGTTCTTTGCACAATGTCTGTCTTTATTTGCAAAACTATTTCTTGACTCCAAATCCATCTTTTTTTCAGTTGAAAATTTTGACTACTATCTTCTCACAATTTCTGTTGCCAATATAAGAGTTCTAGATACCCTTGCTACTAACAACCCATCCCTACGTGACGACACAAATAACAACAGTCATTCAGATGCTGACTTGCGGTCAGCTATCGAAAGTGAAAGCATACTTTCTGCTCAGCGTGTCATCGGGTTTTTTTCAAAAGAAAAAGTATCATGGGATAACTATAACTTGGCTTGCATTACTGTTTTCCCTCCTTTTCAGCAAAGGGGATTGGGCCGACTTCTAATTTCTTACTCCTACTATCTCTCCAAAAAAGCGAGGAAAGTTGGAACACCTGAAAGGCCACTATCTGTTCACGGATTCGCCTCCTATCTTTCTTACTGGTGCTCCGTTATTGCGCATTTCATTGATGATCATCAAAAGACTGTTTTACAAAAGACTCAAAACGATGGTGCTTTTGAGACTCCGAGTCTTTCAATAGATGACATTTCAAATTCCACCTATATATGGCAACCAGATGTGATTCAAGCCCTACAAGCCTTAGATGCTCTAGAAAAACGTGAAGTTACTCCAGCTACCTCAACAGTGTCACGACGCAAATCTGGTTCTCCCTCTGAGGTGAAATATGTCATTCTGTACGATCAAATTAAAAAATGGCTGGCTGCTCGTAAGAACAAAACGCAAGGGCCGATACTTATTGAGGGGTATTGCATGGTTCGGAAAAGGAGCAAAATCCAAAAGCCGTAACATTTCTATCATTGTTATCTCTAAAATTAATTGTCAAGAAAGTCAAAGTTGGCATTACTATAGAAGGGGCATTATTTACACAATTATCGATGTGAAGTGAGCTGATAGTTTCGAAGATGGGCACGAACGGCACGTAAGGGCAAGTTTAGCGAGGTCAAATTCGCACAACCGTAAGAAAACAGATCATTAATTTTTTCGAGGTTTTGTAATACCACGATTCACGAAATAGTATACGATAGTACCATCGTTTGTAACGGCAGCCATGACTAGTCTTTTAACCCGAGCAGTGCCAGAAGCAGTGGTTTTTTCGTCGATACCACTGAATACTTCGGCCCATTCACGAATGGACCACTGCTGAAGTGTATTTACAGGCAACACCCATTCGCGTGGTAGATTCTTGGGGTCGTCTATGTCATCATCGGGATGTAGTTGTTCTGGAGGGACTCCAGAGCAAAGTGTGTATGACTTGTTGTTTGGCAGACTTACATCTTCCAAAACTAGACTGGTCCACAAATGGTGATGTGTGAGATTGTGTAACACAATAGCGGCTAGCTCTCTTATTGAAGTGCTGTCGACATCTCTTGAGTCTATTTCAACCATTGTTGATTTTTCGGAAGCGAAAATTTTCCTGTGAAGTTTCAACTTTCACAGAAAAAAAAATATCCCAGCCGTACGGTGCACCATAGCCATACTTCAGCAGCCACTCAAAACGGTTGGTTTTTAGCATGAACCAAAGACTCGTGACGCAAATTCGTTGTTAATGATTCAAATATTAAAATAATGACTAGCCAAGGACCCAGAAACAAAAATGTCCAAAGGAAGCCTACTTGAAACGAACGCAACAGCATATAATTGCACTAAGCAAAATAGAAGCACGAAGAGTCGGCCTGAGTGCTACAACATATCCAATACCGACTTAAAACACTGACTTAAATACGCCAAATAACTTCAAAGATTATACTTATCAATATTACCAGAAAGTCGATTTGCCTCTAACATTTCCATTTGAGACGCTTTTGCTCTGCCATTCGCTTCACAATTTCTTAAATTCCAATCATTCAAGCACCCACTCTACACGTGATCTGCCTCATCTAACTTTTAGAGCTACGGCAGTGAGATAAAACTAAATTACTATTTTGAACTGAGATTCTGACGTTGAGGCAGGTTAAAGGGCTCTTCAACCGAATAAAACCCGAAACTCTTCCTTTGCCATTCTCTCCAACACCTTCTTTAGCCAGGTATTAATTATTTTTCTATTCCTCCATTTTGTTTGTTCACCAATGAATGTCCTTGTGCAGGTGCTAACGTTGAATCCTTCTGCCCTACTTCACCAGCGTCTCGTGAGTGGTGCCAGGTTCCTCTTGCACAATACACAAGAAAATAGTGTTCCGCAATGTCTAGAATTGCAGGATAATAACATTAATCATGGGCCGCAGTGTGAGCTGCTTGGGCCACTGGCACTGGTAATCCAAGGTATAATGGGAGCATTGGCCATTCTATCTCTCGTCTTTAAGCGCAGTAGAGAGTCACCACAACGACCGTGGTGGATTTGGCTCTTTGATGTTTCCAAGCAAGTTTTTGGAGCGCTCGGGCTTCATGTTATCAATCTCCTTTTATCGAACTCGCAAAGTAATAGTGACGAGCCAGAATTGGACGACAATCCTTGCACATGGTACTTTATAAATCTCTTTTTGGATACTACTGTAGGAGTTCCAGTGCTTTGGTTCTTCCTTTACATTATACACATGACAGCCTTTCGCGTCGGAATTACTGATATTATCTCTGGCCAGTACGGGGATCCGCCACGTTGGTCTGCTTTTTTCAAGCAAGCTGGGCTTTATTTGGTTGGCTTGCTCTGCATGAAAACGGTTGTTTACTCATCCATACAGTTAATACCTTATCTTGATAAAATTGGGGCATTTTTACTCTCTTGGACAAACTGGAGTCCCGAGTTGCAAGTTGTATTTGTGGTTTTAATATTCCCAGTAATCATGAATACTGTTCAATACTATCTCATCGACACAATTATTCAATCACCGGAGTATCATTCCTATGATGTTGATGACATTAACAGCAACAAGAGTGTTCTGGAAAGGGAGGAAGACGTTGGGATAGGCCGCCCTATTGCCCACAGATCCCATACCCGTAGTGGTTATGACTACCTGGGCCAGCGAGAAGCCGAAGCTGAGTCGCTGGCATGGCATCAAAAGCTAATGAAGATTTCTGGTGCCAGTGCTGCGATTGAATCCGTTTCAAAATTTTCAAGATCTTCATCTAAATCATCTGAAACTATAACGACGCCACTTCTATCATAGCACATGTATCAAAAGTTTTAATTTCTCATGCGACCGAGATGAGAAGGAACTGGCAATAATTACGACGGAAAGGTCAGCGAAAGATAATTGCGCGTTACTAGCAACGGAAGGGACTTTTGGATCACAACACCTAATCTCTAATATATATGTACAGTAGTTTTTTATGCTTATGTTCGTAAATTTAATTTCTAAAGTTTATCTTTTCTTATTTATTATTTATTTTGTCCGTAAATTTCCAATGTTGACCATCTTCAATAGCAATAGATGAATAGATGCACTTTTTGCAGTCCAGTCCAGACTAGGTAGGAAGATATATTCTTAATGATTATATAAAGCATGTAAATTCAAAGACCTTTTCATTTATACGTCTTGTGTTGATAAATCAGTTTATTGTCCCATGTAAAATATCTTATCTAAAAGAAAGACTATA
>JAKVQY010000386.1:0-14989 GCA_030463045.1 Geotrichum macrosporum
TAATAACACTCATTTAAGTTTACCATCTGGTTGACATGTCATATTCCTTTCAGAATATGATAATGACGCATGTATTCTACCTTATACTACAATAAGCCAGAAATACGGGTCAAAAGCTGCTTTCTTGTGGGTTTAGCATATATGATTCAAGAAAATATTTCCTAATTACTCAACTGAAATGTCAAAGATTCTTGGGCACAGTGGACACAGTAAGTTTATTTCCCATTTAAAAAGAAGCTTTGATAGGATAAACACGATCTCCAATTTAGCCGCAACTCACTTTTTAACAGTCACAAAAATCTATTGGCCAGAATATTTCAGAAATAATGTTAAAAACATGTATTCAGTCTCAAAATGGAGATGAAAGAAATGATAAACATACTAGAAAAACTTAGATAGTAGACCTGAAAGTACAAAATCTTCACTATTGTTCTATTTGCTTGCCTAACTTTTATTCTCGTCTAAGACAATTTACCTTTTTGCACACATTTTGTGGGTGAGTGCCCCCAAAATAATCGGGGTTAGCTTTGATTTAGTCCAGATTTAAATTTTTTTTGCGTGGAATTGTTGTATGCCCAGACTGGCTTGTTTTTTATTTATTTCATCTTCTACTGTGAGAATAAAATTTCAGTTTAAAAGAAAAAAAAATAAAGTTTTCTTTAGCCTTCCCCTGGAGACAGGTATATCGCAGAGTAACTAGCAACCAGAAACGGTCCCGCTAAATTCTAAAATATACAAGCGGATGAAAGTATTGTTCAATTCAAATGTAAAAAAATTGCGTACCTTTAATTTGATTTCTAGAATATCCTGATTTTAAAATTGGCAAGCTACTTGGAGAAGAGAAAAAAAGGTGAGCACATTTTATATTTAAATACACGAGTTTCTATCTGTTTAATTCAACTTTCTGTAAGCTTTCATCACTTTTAAACAATAAGAATATTCAACTCCGAAAAAACTAAAACTAAATTACAATGCATTTTTCACTTATTGCAGTTTTTATTGCACTGGTTTCAGTTGTCTCTGCGGTTCAACCTTTTTCCTTGGTCACATTTCGCATCTACTGCCCGGGCAATGACATTCACAACTCAAACATCAGTATTGCAGTCACCGGAGGAGAAATTGATTGGATGGTTGTTGTACCTGATTCTCCTGAATTTTTCCGGGGTGTCTGGCTTCCCAATGATACGGTCAAGATTGGCAACAAGTACGTGACCAACAGGCCATACCAGCTTGGGGTTTCCACTGAGAACTACAGCGTCACTTTTACTACAAAAAAGCAAGACAATTACGAGTTTGTTTATTTTTCAACATATAAGGACTTCTATGCCAGACCGAGAGTTGACGGTGCATATGATTTATATGTTACGGAAAAGATGAAGCCCAATGATATCAAAGTCAAGCTCTATGTTGTCTCAAATGCATATTAGTGACTTAAATAGATAAAATAAATAAAATTTACCTAGATTTTGGAAGATGCTCATTAAAAGTGATTAATAACCTAAAATCCGTAAAGACTAATCGAGAAAAGCTGCTCTCTTTTAAGAAATTGGTAGTATACCGTAATTGATGACTGCCGCCGTTTCTTCATTGATCATCCCACCGAGTTCAAGTACCTAAATGCAGCATCAAACCAAAAAAGGAGTTTTAGAGGTACCAGAGTTCGCTGAGGTAGACAGGCAAAATTGTGGGGACATATTTTATATGAACTACAAAGATTTGGACCTCATTGAGGCCAAAGGAGATAACGGCTATAGACGTCACAACAACATGCGAAACATGTTTTCCAACGCAATCCGAAGCTCGCGTGGGCAGCGAGGCTGAAGAAGCTAATCAGATGCGTATTGATTTCTCCACCAACTTGGGACAGAGAATCGATAACTATCATGTTTTTGTCCGTACTCCTTGTGCACCCAATTGCCAACTGGAAGTACAAAAACTGTTTACCGATAAGTACAACGTGAAGAAAGCAAAGTATTCATTTCTGGAGAAAGGCTGCATCGCTAGGTACTTTCACCCACTGGGTTGTTTCAAAAGCGGCCGGAGAAGCAGTTAGGGAATCTGTTCAAATGGGAGATAGAAGGGACATCATTGCCAGAAAAAATTGTCCTCCCAGGTTTAGATAAAACTTTCCAAATTCCAAATATACCAAATATAGACTGTAGTTTACAGGAAATAGCTAAGATTTTGATGATAATATGGAGATTAACTCTTTTCTTCAAAATTTGTCGCTACTGTGACTTACAGACCATATTTACTCTATATATGAAATTTGGGAAATTATTGTTCCAAATAATTATGTAATTGTGTCACACAGTAACGTGACTTTTACAGCTGAAAAAATTTTCAGTTGTTCTTTCATTCCGCATTTATTAGACTTGCAAAAGATGTCTGTGACGCACAGTGAGATAGAAAAAAAACTTGCCGAGTCTACTTGTATGCATAATGTAGCACGTTAATTTGACCCTCTTACTAATAGTTATTTAGTGAACTCTGAGACAGAGAACCATGTCGGCCTAGACAAAGACGACTTTGATGGTTTAGTTCCTGCCGAAAGTGAAGGAAAGAAGAAGAAAAAGAACAAAAAGAAGAAGAAGAAGTCTAAGGCAGTGCAGACCGACCCTCCTACGATTGGACTTTCAAAAATCTTTACTAACAATGTTTATCCGGAAGGAGAGCTTTCCGATTACACGTTTGGGGAAGAGAACCTTAAACGGTCTACAGATGAGGAGAAGAGGTACTTGGAGCGAGCAAGCTTTGATGATTACAATGATTTGCGTAAGGCTGCTGAAGCGCATAGAGTTGTACGCAAGTATGCTCAAAACATGATCAAACCTGGTATGCTCATGTGGGACATTGGTGAGAATATTGAGAATGCATCTCGTGCGCTGACGGACAATTTACTTCCGTATGAAGCTGGCGTTGGCTTCCCGACTGGTCTTTCAATTAACCACTGTGCTGCTCATTACACTCCGAATAAGGGCGACAAAACTGTTTTGAGCCAGAACGATGTTTTAAAAGTTGATATTGGTGTACACGTGAACGGCCGTATCGTTGACTCCGCTTTCACTATTGCGTTTGAAGATAAATTCAATCCCTTGTTGGAGGCTGTCAAAGATGCCACGAACACTGGTGTTCGTGAAGCTGGTATCGACGTTCGTCTTTGTGATATTGGTGCGGCAGTTCAAGAAGTTATGGAATCCTACGAAATCGATTTGGATGGAAAGACTCACCCCATTAAGTGTATCCGTAACCTCAATGGTCATAGTATTGGTCGATACCAAATTCATGCTGGAAAAACAGTACCTATTGTCAAAAACACTGATCAGACTAAGATGGAAGAGGGCGAGACATTTGCTATTGAAACTTTTGGGTCCACTGGTAATGGTTACGTCATTGAAGAAGGTGAATGCTCCCACTACGCGCGAAATCCTGATATTGGTAATGTCCCCTTACGTTTAAACAGTGCTAAAGCTCTACTGGCAACTATCGACAAGACTTTTGGGACTCTTCCATTCTGCCGTCGTCAGCTTGATCGCATTGGTGAAGAAAGGTATTTGCTGGCTTTAAATACCTTAGTGCGAGAAGACATTGTTCAGGACTATCCTCCGCTTGTTGATAAAGTTGGCAGTTATACTGCACAATACGAACATACTCTTATCCTCAGACCAACTTGCAAGGAAATTGTTTCCCGCGGTGATGATTATTAAAAACGATTCCAAAAAGCGTCAAGGAAAAGAGAAAGGCTCTCATTTAAATTTGAAACTACTTGTATACATAACGATCACAAGCTTTTAAGAAGGAAACTTGAATGATTTTTGCCGAAAACCTCACGGCGTTGCAGAAGGAAAAGGACTTTTATTTTAGTAATTAGAAAAATGAGGAAATATATGATAGATTGATTTTTTATCTAATTCAGCAGAATATAGTACTATAAGAACTTTTCTTGTAAGTCATGCATCGTATTGCGATCTCAATGTGAGAAAGTTAAAGACACAAAACTTTTTCTAATAATACTTCAAAGTTATTTGTGTCTACGCGTCGCTCATTTCTTCATCCTCACTAACTTCAGCTTCGGACTTCCTATCCTCCAAGTCGCTCATTCCAACTTCTCCATCGCTACCTTTGCCACCCCGCTGCTCAGCTTCATCGGCCTCTAGACTTTCCCTCAAAATTCTGGCCTTCTCTGCCTTAACTTGGCGCTGTACCACTACATAACTTCCCAAAGGAGTATCTTCCCAAGAAGCGTCGTCCTTTAAGAAAGCAGCAACCTCTTCTGTTGCAGTAGGTCCAAATGTAACGCCTTTTCGTTTTTCCTGAATGAATTTTGTGTTCTCTTCAAGTCTTTCAAGCAAGCGATGGATCTGCTTGTTGAATTTGACATTCTTGCTTCGTTTGGTAAATCGCTTAAACAAAATTATGGCTGGAACTGCTAGTTCTGGAAAAGCAAGACTTTTGCAATGTAGCACAAAAAATTCTCCAACAAGATCTACTAATTCTTCACAAACACCATCTTGATAAATTCGGGTTCCAACATATGACTTGGTGGCGCGGATATTATGATCAAAGTCTAAAGCTTTAAGTGTACTTGGCTTGGGACTTTTAGTAATTACCGTGGAGTTGAGAATTTCTGTAAGCAGAGGCAGTAAGGGAATAAAAGTTCCGGTTGCCTGAGAAAGACGAAGAAGACTTCGAATTAAGTAGAATCGAAGTGGAAAATATTGCGGTGTGGGAACGAGTCGAATTGCTCCAAGGGTGACTTGAACAAGAGGGTAGATCAGCTCACGAAGTGGGCTAGGTGAACCAGAAAGACCCTCTTTAGAGGTTTCACATTGGGCGGCCAAAACACGGGACCAAAAGTCTAAAGAATTTGCATACTGCCAGTTGTAAATTGCCTTGTACGAATCTGCAGTTTTATTTATAATGCTGGACCGAAGATGGACAGCTAACTGCCTAATAAACTGGAAACTTTGTTGATATGACACAGTGGAATCGATTTCATAAAGAGTGGCAGCAGAGTTCTTCTGAAAGTTCAGGCCAGGCATGGTGTGGACATTAGTACGGCGACTATTTCGCAAAATTCCGGCGTAGGTGGTTTTAAGGATCGTCTCAAGCAGGGACTTGGAATGTTCCTTCGCAGCAGCCTTGAGAAAAGCAAAAGCAACAATTTTTGTTTCATCCTCACTTGAAGAGCCCCAAAGAGTCACAACTGATTCGATTAACTCTTTAACAGGTTTTCTAAAAGACAAAAAATAAGGTAGCAGTGTGTGAACACTTTTCAATACAAGATTTGCAATGTCCTTATCCTGAATATCTGCTAACAACGTGGCAAGTGAAGAGGCATGGCTCTTTAAAGTTGAGGAAAGTGTTTTAAACCGTTTGTTTTCAGTGGAAACATATTTTGAGCCAGTATTGTTGGTGGCCAAAGGAATATTGTGCTCTACTGCTTCTGGCACGCTCTTTAATGTTAGAAAAAGAAGAGCATTATATACTTCGGGGTTGGTAAGTGTATATTGGGAGGTTTCATCATCCTTCGCCTCAGAAGCATTAACTGCTGACTTAAAAGTCACCAAAATCTTCTTGATAGTCTTGATAGACTTTTGAGTTTCTAAAGATTTCTTCCAAGCATTTACAGTCTCAAGTGTGAGTTCCTTATCTTCTTTGGCATTGGTACTGGACTTTTTCGAGGGCTTTTCCTCAGTTCCTTCGATTTCACTGCTGTTGTCCTCTTCTTCGTACTCTTCTTCCTCGCCATCTTGAGGGCCCTCTGCTTCGGAGTCGGAAAGTTTGGTCACGTCAAAGTCAAGCAACGCCTCGTCATTCTCCTTCAAATATTTGTAAAATTCTGGATCTTTTTCAGCAAGCTTTTCCATTGATTCCATGTAATCTTCCTTCTCATGTTCCAGGTCGGCAACAGAAGGTTTTGATTCCGACTTTGACTTCTTTTTCCGTGATTTTACTGGTACATCAACTTGACTGTTGAAAAAGCTTTCTACAGAACCATCTTCGGCTAACCCAGCATCACCAAGTTTCGATGATTCATTCGTTTTTAATGAGGCCGCTAATTTCTTTTCCTTCTTATCTTTCAATGTCTTTTCTTTGAATTGCTGTTCGATCTTCCGCTGGTCCATAGCTCGCTTCAGATGCTTCTTCTGAAGTTTCTCGGTTGCCTTGGGAGCCTTAGCCATGTTTACAGATTAAAAGAGGAAGACAGTATCGAAGAATGACTGCCTTATGTCAGATAAAATATATCAGAAAATTGCGACCTAGATCAACGTTCTTCAGATATATTGCCTGAGTAAAATTTTCAGTTTTCGACCAAAAAAAAATATTTGGGACATTGGTCCCAGTCTCAGAAATACACGAGACTTGCTAACCCTTGACCTGAAATTTAGCTGGGAGGTTTCCGCCTCACGAAGCCTTACATCCAAAATGTTGCTCAGAAAATACTCAAATCTTTTAGACCTTCGCATTGACAGGCTTTGCCCTCTTCGACTACTCCCGCCATTTTTACGCTACTTTTCATAAGGAACTTGTGCTGTCTTGAGCAGACTCTTTAAAGTATAGTTTTTCACTTTTTACAAGCAATATGCTGTCACCAACTCCTAATTGCACCAGTCAGGCAGAAAAAAGTAAAACGCCAATGGAGAACAAGAAAATCTTGGATACGCCTTTTATAGAAAATCCGTTGTCACCGCCAGCCAGGTCTCCAGTAAAAACTCCAGTTACTACACCTCTACCTCCACTTCAAGCTGGATCATTGCAGATATCTAAGCGGCGCCGACTACAACCAACTTCTCCTGCCCCAGTCAATAGTGAAAGTGGACTAGGAAATCCAATGATTACACCGTCTAAACTACGTTCATTTTCTTCTCCTATAAGGGCACGGCGTACACCATCATTACAAGATAGCCCGATACCAAAGCTGACTCCTCCTTCGCCCCCTGAGTCTTCTAGTTCTAGTCTTTCATGCAGCAGCTCATTGAGAGTTGATCCTCCTTCGTCCCCGAGTAGGCCCATGTACAGATCTCCTGGAATTAGAAGAGTTACTTCTCCATTGTCTTTTAAAGTAAGAGATCCTCGTGCTAAGGAGCTGTCTGCCATTGAATTAGAACTTGACCGTGATATTTTAAAATGGCGACGACTACTTGACAGGGCAAGGCAGGCAAAAAAATATGACGAAAAGAAGAAAGAAGACGAAGATCTTGTTGAGTCGACTGAACAATGGAGAGATGCCGGGCAAAAAGCTGCGACTTACCTGTTGAATCAAGCTGGGGCGAGACTAGATCGAATGGGTGGCATGGAAGAATACGCACGACGACAAAAAGAAAAAGAAAAAGAGATGTTAGAGGATCAAGGCAGTTTCGACGAAGGTGAAATTGACTATGATTCGCTTACACTGGAAGAGAAGAAAAGATTTGATGAGCTAAGGGAGGAGTACGAAGATGAAGTAAAAAAGAAACGGGAAGAAAAAGAGGCCGAGGAGATTCCAACCGAGCTCACCATGAAGTATATGCTCAAGTCTTTGAACATTGAGATAGAACTTCTCTATCCTGATAGTGTTGAAAGCTGACCTACAACTTTTCACTTCATCCATTATGCATTTACTCACTAGATTCACAGAAAAGAAATATATTTACAAGTTACATGACCAATTTTTTTTTCATCAAATCTAGACCTTCACTGAAAAAGATCCAGGCAAAAGTGTGCTAGAGAAAGACTTTTTGTCGTTTAAGTTTTCATTGAGGCTGAAAGAAGGTCGGTTCAGTTGCTCTTCATTCGTAGTCATGTCAATTCCACCATTGGGTCGTACTCTAACATTAGTGACGACAAAATTTCGTGGAACTTCTGACAATTCTTGAGGTCTTGAGCTGATAGACGAGCTAGTCTGGGCAACGAACCCACCGATAGCAGCACGTCGTTGTCTAGAATGCGAAGTGACTAATCGTCCTGGTACTGATTTGGCCTGTGCAATGTTGGTGGAGGGGGTATTATGAATGGCGCCAGGAAGCAGATAGCCCAAACCAGCGTTCCCCTTAACTGAAATTTTTTCTCCTGTAAAGCTAGGTCCCTCAGAACCTTGAATTTGTAAAAAGCGTTGAACAGCACGTACACTATCGTCCATTTCAAGCATTTGATGCAACTGTTTAGACTCATTCTTCAAGGCCCACTGAACAAATTCTTTCCGCTTATTCTTGCAAGACCGAACAAGATCGTTAAGTTCTTGGGGGGACATGTTGCTCCAAGTCTTCGTTTCTGTCGAGGGGCTGAACAGGCCGCTGTTAGGCATTGAAGAAATGGCGGCGGCAGTTTCTTGAAATCGTTTTACTTTAAGATGAAAGGAGGATCCAAAATCGTAGTCGGTCATACCCTCCATGGTGTCAAGAGCTTTAACGGTCACATATGGAGTGTGCATTTGCTCAGGCATGGCGCGTTTCAAACCAAAGTCCCGTCGGTAGAAGGATGCTGGGGTGGTTTGAACTACTTGCTCTTTCGGAACAACATTGTTCTTAGTATGAACTTTTACAGCCTTGGGAAGTGTTGAAAGCCTAGACGACCGTAGCAATTTCGGAAATCCCTTGTCCATTGTTGGTCCTGGCGAAGGCTGTGATCTATAATCTCGGAGGGAGTGAAAAAAAAGTAGGAGGTGACTGGAAAAAAATACAAAATGTCTTGCGAGAAATCTGAAAAAATCACCACCAATGACAGATCTGTGCAAAAAAGCAGGGTAAAAAATACAACCTAACCCATTGAAGTTTGTAACACAAGGTAGAAAAGGAAAATAATAGCATTGCAAAATAAGGACGTTAACTGAACATTTCGAAAAAACACCAATAGTAAAAACTAAAAGTAAATTTATTAAAATGTGTTTGACTTTGGCATTTCATATTAGCAAACTTGGTTTAGAAAGGTTAGAAAGGTGAAAATAATATTTTCAGAACTGCTCCGCTGTAGCTGTCCTGTTTTGAATTGAATAAGCAGTTTTTTCATTACTTGCAACTCTAGTTTACTTGTAAAGTCTCATTACGTTTTCTCGGTATTAAATAAAGATAAAATTTGTTTAAAATCTGTTTTTAAATTTTAAAAAGTTATTCAAGTCATCTTTTAAAAGTTCATTGCTATCATTTTCATGGACCTTTATTAATTATTTGAGAAATTGCTTAAAAAATATTTTTGGTATTTGCAAAAATCATGAAAATTATTACTCAAACTCTTTGCTAAGACAACCGCGCATGGCATCAAGACATATCCTGTCCAAAGTTTCCACCTCTTCTTGCATTGCCTGTGCATACAGTCTTACATACAATCTCGAGCAACCAAAATTAATGATACGAACACGCCCATTTGATGTGCCATCGTCAATCACAAAATTTGAAAGCCGAATATCGCGGTGAAGCACACCCGTAGAGTGGACATCTTGAAGTGCGCCTCGCATTTTTTGAACAAGTGCAACTGTGTGATCTTGTGTTCCATCATAAGAACGCTTAAAGTCATCAATAGTTACCTTGCGACCACAAGGTTCTAGTACGAGAACTCTAAGAAACCCAAGCATATCCCCAAAAACACGAAGCTTAGGTAGCCCTGCTTTTTCATGGCTTTTAAAATGTTCATACATGCGAGCTTCGTTTTCAAGTTTTTCTAAGCGTTCGTGAGCACTGGGGGATTTGCAACTGTAATCACAGGATTTTAACACAGCATGCCAGGTTTTTGTAGATTTGCGCGCAATGCAAGAATTGAAACCACGATATCGACGGTGGCCACGCGCAATTTCGTTGTGCTGGAGCATTTCATACTCGTCTTCAGTATCTACCTGAATCTCATTCTCGGTCACTTCAACTTGCCCCTGATTAACTCCCCACTGTCGTGCAAGCATTGATTGAGAGTAGTAATTTGTATTTGAAGGTTGTGGAGAAAAGAGATTCTGGGGAACAAGTGCCGAGGCTGGAGGTCGGGTAGAGCCTCCTCCGCTTCCATTTGGACGAGAAAAATGAATACGGCATACCTTCTTTTTAGTCTGCATCACACGCCACCATTTTGCGCGACCTGGAAAGGTTTTGGTTGAGTTACCCAGATTGTATGTAGGAGGAGAAGGTAGGCAGATGGGATGTAACGGATAAGTAAGGGTGTCATTTTCGAGGTAAAAGTCATCTATTCTTGCATCACCGTATTGCCCCATGGCAAACGGCGATTCGTGGTAACACAGCAAAGAGTTTGCAGGAAACTGAGGAGTGTCCGCACCTCGACGGGGACTTCCTAGCTTGCACTGCATGCCCATAGCCACGAGGCATCCCATAATTGTGTAAGGTGATGATTGAAAAAGGGAAACGACAGGGGAAACTTCAATGTAACCAGCAGCAGTGCTTGTACGTCGGAGAAATCGAGTATAAGTTGAAGTAGAAATAAATCCATACCGCAGATTATTAATTGCCATGTAGTGATACGTTCTGTATACAAGTTCAATTGCCTTTGAATCGCCATCCTCTGCAGTTTCAATTTTTGCATCATCAATGAGAGTCGATAAGAAAAAGTCGTCGTTTGCAATAGAAAGGAAGTCGCGATCTGTAGTATACATGCCGACCATGACAGGCTGGCCCACTTCTCCAAGCTTCAAGGTCACATCTGGACAGCCCACTTGATAGGGCGCAGGATCTCGCGCAAAGCTGGCGGTAATGTGTTGCTTTTCAAGGAAAATCTCTGCCATTTTAGTTATGGAATCCATAGACGCAATTACGTCTTCTCTGCAAGGAACAGGAAATCCAGGAGTAGGGAGAGAGTATTCCTCAACTGGTGTACTGGAAGCATAGGGCGGAGAGTTTATTCCAGACGGAGCATCTTCAATTCTTAGGCGGGCGATTTGCTGCTCGGAATTTCCATTGTTGGCAATAGGCTGTGCAGACAAACTGTCAGCAGTAAATCCTTCTTTTCCGAGTTGAACGTAGGTCACAACGCTCCATTCAAAGTCTGTCCAAATTTTGACACTACGAAATGGTTCCTTGAGGTCTGCAACTGCTGCCTCTGTCGCTGCAATAACGGCTGAGGCATTAAGATTATTAGCTATTGTCTGCTCGGGTAAATGAGATTCAACTTTTAAGAAATCGCCATTTGGGGCACTTATGGGAGGAGGAAGTATTGTAGGAGCCATTTTGTGACACACTTTTCAGGTATGGCAGAAAACAAAGCTTGCGGATTGCACAAAAAAGTTTTGAACATAACATGGCCTCTCCGACGTTTATATAAAAAAAAAATTTATTTTTGGTTGTTCAACATGAATATTTAGAGTAATTGGAGGAAAAATGACGGTGTGTGAAGTTTAGGCATCTGGAAACAATGTTAGGTTTCCAAAGGGTTTGCGCGATGACACGCATATAGTAACATTAGGAAGGCGCTGGGAAGTTTTGCTATTCTTGCTTTAATTGTGATTGTTCAGATCTTGCTCTTCAGTGTAAGGCTTTGCGCATTTTCTCTCTTCAATTTCGCCTGTCTGTGTAGACTTCATTGTCTGCCAGTCCAAAGGAAACATCCTATCACCGGACTGGGACCGCGCGAAAATGACACCCAAGTCGTTACGTGCCGTGCTCAGGTAGTAATTTGTACCGTCACCTAGAGAAATCTGTTGACAAAAGTGTTAGTGAAATAGATACCGCAAAGAGTAGGTATAACCTTACCACTTGGGCTCGAACTATATCGCCAGGTCTAAACGAGTTGACGATTTTAACCTTATCACGTTCAGTAATGCGTACATCTTGCATACGGATGATGGCACCAAAACCTTCGCCCACGTCGCCAGCTGAGGCAGCAGATGCCGTGCCGCCGGACAGGACGCTGTCAAGCCCAGCGCCATTGCTAGAGCCACCAGTAACAATAGATGCCGGTACCGTTCCTTCTGTGACGCCATTTAGACCTATTCCACTGTCTGCGGAAACAGGTCCTGCGGCTTCCACCACAAGGATTTCAACGTGTGCCTGTCGGAGGGTTAGCTTTGTGACCCGAGCAAGGACTACATCCCCAACTTCTGGCAGCGGCGCGGAAGATGCTCGAGTAACCTTAGTATTGTGTATAGACGGCTTTTGTGTGCTAGTTATGTTGTGGAATTTGTCTTCTATGTCGACTTGAAAGATGAATCGCTTTGTAGACGCATTACCACGAGAAGTCCGAGCTAGCTTTGAATCCCCATTGGACGCCTCAGCCTCAGTATTGTCGACTGAAACACGACCAGTGATATCTTTAATGCTAACTTTACCAACGACGGTAGCAGTGAGTGCGGCAACGCTGGTGCTACCCGGCGTGCTGACTTCAGTAAGGGCGACGCCATGGCCTGCGACGTACTTGCGCAAATGGCCATTTTTCTTGTCTAGTACAGGACAAATAATCTGTCCTGGTACTGCGTATCCTGGTATTGACATGTTTTAAATATGTATTGTATCAGTAGCGGTTCGAGCTTTTACCTATACGAGCTGAGTGCTTCAGTCGAATGGGACAATTTTTTTTCAATGAAGATCTTATACCCTAGCCCGTAACCTTACCTTGATCCAACACGTGACAAACCAGTAGTCATGAAAGTTATCATTGTCAAAAATTAGTTCCAAAGAAATGCGGCTGTCGTTGGTTGCTGATTAATTGTATTGTTCACACCTTGAACACGAAATCTCAGGGCCTTATCAGAAAACAAAGTCCCCTCCTTCTTATTTACTTCTCCTCTTTGGAGATTTTCTTTCTTCGTATTTAAACTAGCAAGATGCCATCTTTTTTACTTATTTTTTCTTTCTTTTTTCCATTTTGCATCTCTGACCACCTTTCAAGATGAACTATAACAGCAGCACACCGCCGTCCGATTCAGCAAACTGGGGATCACCTCCAATAGGCTCCAGCCACTCGCAAAGGAACAGCTTGCACTTTACGGGATTCGGTTTTCCAAATTCAATATCTTCTGATTCGGAGAGTCGGAGTGGCATCAGCGATGATGACAGCGACGACAGCGAGTTTGAGTATAACAATATAGGCTCTAGAGCTTCCCGGGGTTCTTTGGTAGCATACACAGCCAGATCATGAAGCAGGAACAGGAACAGCAGGAAGATGAGTATGGGACGCAGTTCCGGGCAGTCCGAAGCGACAATTATTCACAGGCACCAGCTTCATTTGGTGGGCCTGGTGGTCTGGGAGGTGGGCTAAACTCGCCTAAGAGCTACACGTTTTCATCTCCTACATCGTCTCCGGTGTCCAACTTTTCCAATTCTTCTTCAAATTCCAACTCCTCCTCTTCTTCTAACTGCTGCACGTGCATTTTTTCCGCTAGAACAAGAGGCACCTCCTCTACCTTTGTGAAACCAGAGGCCTTTTCCCCCTCAGTATACCCCCTAGCCCTGCACAAAGCTGCACCCTCCTTGGAGCAAGTCCAACAGGCAGAAGGGTCAGAATCCCAGCAAGTTGAGCCGAGTTGCTCTCCGTCGCCATATCGTGATTGCCTAGTCCACCATCAGAACTTTGTAGACCTTCATCAACAGAAGGTAGAGCAGGGGCAGGTGAGTCACATGGTTGGTGTTCAGGCTTCAGCGTTGAGGAAGAAAAACCGGGAGCAAAATCACTTTGCGACCCCGCAGGAACAACAGGATTGGCAACAGCAACAGCTGCAGGTCCGGCTCCAGCGAACTCAACAGGAGCAAAACTCAACGATGGTGCAAAGCGACATTGTTCTCGGGAAGGTTGGAAGGAGGAGGGCTGGGTTTGGCACGCTTATGAGAGACTTTGATGACTTGGAAATGTAGTGCCAAGTTACACTATCTAATATTGTTATTTATTTTTGTGCTTAAATTTGGAGCCTGACTTTTTTTCAGTAAGCCCACTTGCAGCTGTTGTTAGAGCCGCTATCGCGGTCTGGATTGTTCTTTTTATCATGTTCATTTATAATCACATTCAAGATTCCATTCGCTTGCTTACCCCGCTGAAGATTTGTTCTTGTAGCCATTGGAGGAAGTGAATTAAATTAGGATTCATCTGGGTTCAAATACTAGCTATATTCAGTGGTTTCGAGCATTATAAAGGGCAATGCTACTTTTGATCAAATGATTTCGAGACTTGAAAGCTTGATAAAAGCCGGATCTTTCGGCGAGAAACTACAGAGTTTTACGAGTATACATGTTATTTTGTAATAGATGATAGTGATTAGAACTGTTTGAGCGATGGACTAGCTGTATGGTGCAATGAATACTGGGATTTAACATTGAGCTTGCTTTTGGATATATACGGTTGCTTTTGCAGCACCTGATAGAGGAGAGTGGCAGTAAAATCTTTGTTTACAAAAAGTAACACAATTTGTAATTTTCATTTTAGGGAGTGTATTGTTATATACTTTTGAGTTGCTATTGTGACTTGAAAACTATATATTATAATTTTTTCTCAAATTTAATATATTTGGTATATATATATATTAAATTTGGAAGCAAATATATAAGCTAATAACAATTTTTTTTTCAAACTCAATATATATAGCAAATATAAGCTAAACATAATACATGGAGGCAAATATATATTGATAGCCAAAATTTTTCACAACTCACACTTGAAAAGTCTTGAATACTTGAACTAAGGCGAAACTTTGTAACTTTTATTTATTTATTTCCGGGCGAATTGCTCAGGGATAAAGGAAAGTCATTAATTAAATAGCAAGGAAATTGTCGAAAATTTTCACATTGTCGTTTGTTGCACAAATACATTGTCAATGGCTTGAAAATACAGGTAGCACGGATTCAATGTACTGTTCAACATGTGGATAGACATAGTAGAGATAGATTGAACGATTTCAAAATAAAGAAACTGTGTTTAGAGGTAACCAGGTAGATTTACAACGATTGAATGTATGATAATTCTTTCTCAAATTTAATGTATAGCAATTATAGTCTGAAAGTCACAGTAGCGACTCAATGTTTAAGAGAATTCTTTCTCAAATTTAATATATAGCAATGTTTAATTAATTCAGATTATATTTGCTATATAT
>JAKVQY010000387.1:0-14989 GCA_030463045.1 Geotrichum macrosporum
CCGCCCAGATTCTCTACACTAATTTTAACCCTTTTTCCCTACACGAGTCCCTTCCGTTCTTTTACCGGATTTTGATGCCCTCTTTGGGGACGTCTGTGTTCCTTCTCGTTCACTTTCTTTCTCTACTACTAGTACAGGTACAGAATTATCGGATCCTTCTTCTGTTCCCAATGTTATGACCCCTATTCCTATTACAGGTGGGCGTCAACTTAGTGGCAGCAATATTTATGGCATTGTTCGTGAGAGCAGCTCTCCCGGGCCAAATACTTCTGCAACTTCTGTCCCAGTTTATACTTCTTCGTCTGCTTCGGCGTCAGCTCCTTCTCTTACTCTTGCACCGGTGGCTGCAGTTCCGTCTACTAGTACAGCACCTTCTTCTGCGACTGCAGAAGAACGGAGTACATTTTCATAAATACTGTCTCTAAGGGAAAAAAAGAAAAAAGAGAAAAAAAGAGAAAAAAAAAGAAAAAAAAAGAAAAAGAAAAAAAAAAAAACTGTACATGCGTAATTTATTAATTTCAATTATAATTAATTTTTTGATTTTTTGATTTTTGATTTCATTAGGTTTGCTGGGTGAGTTCTTTTCAAGCATTCAAGTTATAATTATTTGCGGCCTTGTTAGATTAATGTTTTTTGGAAACCCTGTAAAATTCGCTGTGAAAGCAAAATCTTAAACAAAATATGGCAAAATGAAAATCTGACAATCTGTATATACAATTTTCACAATGAAGATTCATTGGAAGATGGTAAAGAAGACGTCTGTGTTGCCGCTGACTTAAGAGCATTATTAGCTTCCATCTGGCGCTTTTTCAAAACGTTTTCGATAAAAACTTCTCCAGCCTTGTAAGAGGATCTCACGAGAGGTCCACTAGCACAGTAAATAAACCCAAGCTCCATGGCACGTTTTTGCCAGTAATCAAACTTCTCTGGGGTAGCATACTCGACAACCTTCATATGGCGTTTGGTCGGGCGCATGTATTGTCCGAAAGTAACAATATCAACATTTGCTTTCCTAAGCTGCACTAATGTATCCTCAACTTGCGCGTCTGTCTCGCCAAAACCAAGCATGATTGAGGTCTTAGTAATTACGTCAGGTTTAGTAGTCTTTGCTTGTTTGAGAATTGCCGTCAATTGTTGAAAAGTGGCACGGCGATCGCGAACGTATGGGGTCAACTCTTCAACTGTCTCTACATTATGAGCAAATACATCAAGACCTGAGTTTGCCATGATGGCAGCCATGTCAAGGTTACCACGAAAATCGCCAGTAAGACATTCCACTAAGATGTGAGGAGCTTTATTTTTGATTCGACGCACGGTATCAGCAAAATGATGAGCACCTCCATCAATCAAGTCATCACGGTCGACTGTGGTTAAAACAACGTATCCCAATCCCCACTTAGCAATGGCAGCAGCTGTATTTTCGGGCTCATTAGGATCAAGAGGAGGGGGATTACGGTTCGTCTTAACAGAACAGAATCGACATCCACGCGTGCATGTGTCGCCCATGAGCATGATGGTAGCTGTGGCTTTGCTCTTGTCACTACCACCCCAGCATTCACCAATGTTAGGACATCTGGCCTCTTCACACACTGTATGGAGTCCTAAGCCTCGTACATCTTCCTTGAGCTTATGGAAGTTTTTTCCTTGAGGAATGGAAGTCTTGAGCCATGAAGGTAAGCGCATCCTTTCTGTGGGTTGGGCATTAGCGATAGGATCAGATGATACAACGTCGTCTTTGCTGACCCTAGCTCGCAAAAAGTCATCAAAACTGGGACCTCTATTCAGGCTATCTGTAAAGTTCGTTCCTCTTCTTCGTCGAGTCTTCGTTGCACTAGTATTTGTATCTCCTTGCCCAACCTCATCTTTCAAAATGGATTTGGAATCTTCCTCTTGTTGAAATTTTTTGCTCTCTTCTTTAACAGAAGCAAATCTTCGTGCTTGTACCAACCCGCTGACCGTTTGAATAAAAGTAGATCTACATTGCTTACCAGAGACTTGAATAGCAGAAGGTAACATCTTTGATTTGATCTGATATAGACCTCGTGAGGAGCTCATAACAACTGTATTTTAATTCGAATATCCTAAGACACTTCTTTCTCTTTTCCGATAGCAAGCTCCTGTCTTCCAAAGTTCTTGATGGTGCACAACTGAGAGAATAATTAGTCGAAAGAAAAATTCAGGAATGGCAGCATTCGCGTGTATGAGCACCGAGTCAACAAAAAAAAAATTCCCCTCTTGGGACCCGAGTTTTGTCCCATATATACAGGTATAAAAGGTCACGTGAATATTTTCAAGTTTTTGGTCTTGCCCATCTTTAATATACCTTCGAATACAGGCTTTACAACAGTTATAACTATGGACACTTTTCGTACTTGATTTCTTAAAATACACTTGCAAATTCCATGGCATTTGCTATCATAATATTATTTAATTATTATTATGTCGTAACATGTTCATACTAGGCTTCCTCAGCTTCTTCTTCCAGGTTTCTAGACGGCCTATATGTTCGGAATCTCCACCTTGCTGAGTACTACCAAAAGTCATTTTGTATCCAGCAACACTCACGCTTCTTGTTTTATCAGTAAGGCCAATTGTCGGTCTCTCTGATAACATCAAGGAGAGCCCCCCGGTACTTGTTTCTTTCATTTGCCCACTATTTCCGTACGCCTGTTCAAATTTGTTTGCATGCGATACCCAAGAGCCTTCTGATGAGGTAGGCACGTGCTGTAACGGAGGGGTATTCATGGCGCCAGTGCTCATAAATCTTGGTCTTGTTAGAGCAATGGTAGGAGCTACTGTTGAAGTTGCGGAAGAATAGGAGGACATGAATGAAGGTTTCCAAGTGTGTGCTGGTTCAAAGGACTTTGTCGAGCTCGCCGTGCTGTCAAGTACTGTAACAGCTTTCAAGTAGTCACTCTCATCAGCTGCAACGTCAAAAAGTGAAGGAACACTTCGCGATCTAGTCGGTGATCTGTGGAGCCCTGTGCCATGACTATGACGCCAATCAGCATTCTCCGTATTAACATAAAGTCCATGAATGGTTTCATCAATCATAGCTGAGTAGCTGTTATTGAGTTGGTGTCTAATATTTCTGGAATCATTACATGGCATTGTACCAGGATCATACTTGGGTGTGCATCCGAATTCGCTATATACACTGGTCGGACTTGCAGTTAGAGTTCCAGGCCTTACTGGTTTGGGTAAGGAATACTCGGGCATTTCATGGAGCATACTTTGTTTGCTCCTCTTATGTGATGCTTCTTGACGCTGAGGGCTAGAGTGACTTGGGGAAGGTGTTGGTCTCTCCATATTTTTTATATTAATTGCTCTTGGTGCTCGCGACTCTAGTGGAATTGTCTTGTTAGTACCCCTCATAGTATTTCGTTGTGGACTTGATTTTGAATTGGAATCCTTCTTTAGATTGAAGTCTGACTGGGATTCAGAGGGTGTCGTTGTACCACTCAACTCTGATTTGTGGTCACAGGAGATGGACTGGTACGCTGCCCCAGACTTTACTTTTAACAATCCTTGGATATCATTTTCAATCTGGTCCCATTTGTTTATGCTACTATTAATTGCATTCAGGTTTGCATCAATGCAGTCCCACTCGTAGTAACTAGTTGGGCTTTTGTCATTCTTGCCTACACGTCCTCGAGGTTGAGGCGTAATACTATTGCGGTCCGGTACAAGTGGCAAATCCTTATTCAAAACTATTGAAGGTTCGCTGTCTCTCCTCATGGAAATCCTTTTTCCTGGTGATTGAAGGGCATGAAGGGCATATGTCTTTTTGAGGTTAGGATTGACTTCAACCCTTGAATTTGGCGACACAGACCTAGCGTTTGCACTAGATTGCAGGTTTGTAAGAGAACCTTGTTGGGCCACACGGGAATCCCTTAATTTATTACGAGCTGGAAGAGCTGGCACGCTCGAGAATCTCGGCCGTTGGACAGTAAGTTGTCCACCTAGAGGATGCTTACTGTTTGATGTAAAGGATGCCGTGGTAGAATTTTCTTTAGAGCGAGGTGATAGAGCTATCTGAGACTCATTTTCATCGACAAGCAAATTAATCTGAGTTGGCAATGTACTTTGTTGGAAGTATGTAAGTTCCTGGTTAAAACTTGGCCTAGCTCGATCTCCCATATCAACATCGTTGTTGGGTAAGTCACGAAGCAAATATTTGAAATCGAGATTGGCACTTTTCATTTCGCGTGGTTCACTAGGGCGGTATTCAAAATTGTAAGGCTTTTGTTTTAAGCTTTCTAGCCGAAGCTGGTGGAACTTTTCATAGTCAAATTCCATACCTAGGACTGAATTTGATATATAATTTTCGTTTGAAGACTTTTCATCTAGCGCAAGCAGAAACGTTGAGTTATCGTTGGACGAAAAGCTACTATTTAGACTTTTGTGATCAAACATTGAAGAGGTCGAGTTTTCGCGACTACTTCCCAGAGAGGTATCATCTGAAGATGTTTGAGTTGGAGAGGGAAACACTGGAGATTGCATGGGTACGGGAGATGTAAAAGTGCTTGATAGAAGCTGGCTTGGTGAATTAATGGAGCGTGTGACTGGAAGGGAAGACTGGCGGGTAGTAATTTTTGGTGGGCCATACCCTTTACTGAGTCTCTTATTTTGATCTTGATTGTTGCCCAGCGTAGGAGAAGGGAGAAACCATTTGGATGATGCCAGGGCTGGGGAATTGTCAATGACCGCAAGAGTCTCAACAAGATATCTTTCAAAGGGCTCTGAATGAAAGCCTATTTTACCGCCAGATAGAGTTGATCTATGAATTGCCTTGGATTTTGGCAACGAGCGAGGCGATCTTGATATCGTCTCCTCGGGAAGAAGAATGATTGGTGAGATAGGAGATATCGGTTCGAGAAGATTGATGTGAGTGTGCAGTGGGCCAAATGGGCCATCTGCGTTGCTTGAAAGCGTAAGCAAAGAAGCGATTTTTTGAGGAGGTAAACCTGTCGAGCTAGAGGACGGTAATGGAACACTAGTATTACAGGAAGTGTTTACTTCTAGGGCAACAGTAGACGGTATGGTATCACTGGCATATACTAACTCTGTTTCATGTTGACTCGTGCTTGTTTTCAATGGCCGGACTGGAAATATTGAAGGTTGTTGTAAAGGAATGTCAACTTGAAGTCGTCCAGCAGAGCTTGTTGATAACGGAAGCTGTGAAACAGAACCATCATTCTGTTGGTTTGCCAACTGTTTCTCAAGAAGCTTGGAAGAGGCTTCAGCATATGCATTATGTGGTATTGGCCGAATGATACTTCCATTAGAATTTGCTTGGGTGTAATTGCCAGAATTGAGCTCCTTTTGGCTTGAGGATTTTGGGGAATGCATTGGTCTTGATACAAATTCAGGTGGTTGCATGTAAAAATTTGGATGAATGTCATTTACTGCATATTGATTATTAGTTTTCGGATGACCGGCCGGTGTATGAAAACTATGGTAATGTGAATTTGTTGACTTGTAATCGGTGCGGTGACTGGCAAATGAGCTTTTTCTCGATTTTGTCGTCAATTGGTTAGGATTTGGTGGAGGTGGTGGATTTGGCGACAGAGAAGTTATGATATCGGAACTGCTATGTATTTTGAATAGACCCTTCATTCTTAAATTGTTGCTTATTTTAAGTTTGGGGGTAATACGACTGAAGTATCAGAGTACTGTGAAGTCTTTCGAATGAAGACTAAAATAAAGTTAGCTCATCTATTATATTTGAATTTGAGTAAAAGATAGAAAAAATTAATCTGTTCAAGGCATCGTGATATCATAGTGAACTTCATATTTAAGACAATTGACTAAATGTGACTTATTTTTTTAGAAAAGTGGAAGTTAAATTGTAATTCACCTTGTGCCTTGAATTTTTAAAATATTTGTCTGCGCAAAATCAAATGAAGCGCAGTAAAAAGCTGTGGTTCAAAAAAATGGAAGTGGGATTCATACCTTACGCAGTTTGCGAGTACAAAATTTTTGAAAATATAGTCGTAGTTCACTTAAAACCGTGAAACTAAAACTAAGGAATAGGGCAACAAAGTTTGAACAATAAAAGTTAAGTGCCAAAGTCGAGGAAATTAATGACGATTTGAAAGATATAACTTTGCCACGGTGAGGAGGGTAGGGGAGGGTTCTTATATATATATATAAACATTTCCATTGGCAAACATTGAATGTAATGCACTGAGATTCATCTTTTCTTATTTCAAATAGCTTTATTCCAATTTAATTTAAACATACAGGCATAGAAATGAGAAATTATATGCCTTACGTTTTATTTTACGTGCTGGAAGTAAAAATCCATATGGTGTTCGGCGCAATGCTAACGACATGAAATTCATTTTCCCGGTGTTCTTGAAAAGGCAGAAATTTCTATGCAAATGTTTTTTTTGTGAAGTAGAGTTTAAAAATCTCAAGTACTAATTTAAACTAGCTAGACGCTCATTGCAGAAGTAACGCACTTTCAAATATACTATCGCACACATGCTACTATAAAAAAAAGTATATTAGACAGTAGGTTTTTGAAACAGAGTCATTTTTTAATGATAAGACAAAATTTCAAGTAGGAGCAACGAGTTAATGCTACTTCTATCAATAATCAGATGAGTAGGCAAGTAAGCTAAGAATAGTAGTTAAGACTGAAATATATATAGTGTATTCTTGGCGCTTATACTTGAAGGACCTTTCTTCAAAGGTTCTGAGTAAAAGAGCTGTGGCTTTTACATCTGCAATGTAGGAAATAGTTCTGTATAATGACTTAAGATTGGGCATTGTGCGGTGAAGTCGAGTAAAAAATGACTGTATTAATTTTAATTTTTTAATAGTTGTCTACATGCAACTCCAATTCCTGCTCCTTCCTGATGACTATGCATAATGTTTGAAGAATATTGTGGCGAGCATTTCCTAGGGCAAAGTAGCTTTATCATTATGAGACAAAAATGTAATTAGGCATGCGTACTCTACTTTGATATTAAGAATGCAACGAACTCATAACCGAATTTAAGTCGATTTGAAAGTAAAATTCTTTAAAAACTGCCCAGTATCTAAAGTCATGAACTGCTGTGATTTTCGAATATATTTTGATGCGATGTATTCAAAAGCTAATTTGTTTTAGAATTCAGGTACAAGATTTTAGGAAGAGCTTACAAAAAAATTCTACTTGAAACCCATATTAAATGCGCATATATTTGTAAATTTATAGTGGCTTTCAAAAGTTGTTTAGATTTTACCTCAAATCTTATTTTCTTCTGGATACTCTTTCGATGAAGCAAAATTTTGAACTTTCAATTGATATCAGTAAATTTTTGGGCTATATGCCGTTAAATCTTTGTTAGAACGTCAGTTGACGTAGATAGGACTAGTAGAAAATCCCGTAACTAGGCATGAAGATGAAAAAAAAGTTGTAAAGTTCTGTGTACTATTCACTCTCTCTCATCAAGGCGACAGCGGGGTTACTATATTTCACTAATTATTGCGTGCCCGCCTCTCTTGAAGAAACCCGGAAAGTGAATCATTATTTAGCAAGGCATCATTTGCAACATAGTTTAGTAGGCGCCAAATAGTAAAGGACTTGTCTAACAAAATTGGACTCCACCTTAAAGTAGAGTGCAAACTGTGTCACAACAATTGGGGGCAAAACTAAGTAACATTCAAAATTAGCAACATATATACTCTCAGTACAAAGTTTAAATCTCGCTTTCCATAGCTAAGCAACGACGGTGTTTCTAATCTTTGAGCTGTCATTTTTTTTTTTTTCCTTTATTTTTTTTTTTTTTTTTTGATTTGACACTCTTTTTCCAGTAACCTAGCATCGTCATGCCCTATAAAGATGTTTAAATTTCTCTATAAGAAATAAATGAAATAATTAGATTTGAGAATCTAATATCTACTAATGGTTACTTTGTAGTTATCACTTCTTCATCAATTTCTTTTTCTTCTCTCGTCAAATAACATTTGCTCCTATTTCCTCTAGATCAACTAGCAGTATTTCGAATAGCTAATGTAGCTCAGTAATAAAAAGAAACTACTCAATCTTTCTGCGTTCAATTTTGTTTCATAACTGTTCAATCATTGTAACGAGTTTTGCGCTTGTTACCGGTTTTTCCAAACCTTTGCTCAGATCATTAATAGCGGCAACTCGCTGAAAATCTAGTCGCATTTGGGCCTGGTCCACAATTGGCTAACCTTTGCTGCTCAGCACTCTTTTATATTGCTGTGTGCCCCCTACACTTTGCTTGGCTCTGTCAGTTGTGTATTGAAGCGATACTGCCACACTTGAATACAATCTGGTGGGTATTAAAATATGCATCCCATTAATTTCCATGGTGTGTAGAATTTTGGAGCATGGAAATATATTTTTGAAGTATTGTTCTCTTGTCTACTTCCCCTGAGCCTTGAGAACAACTGAAAATAGAGATTCTGTCAATATTCAGTTTTGTCCCTTCCCGTTTGATCTTCCAAGCTGCCAGCCTCTCGTTCTTGATGTTTTTGAAGCCCATTTCTCGTGTAAATCTCTGCGTCCAAGGCTAAATTCTTCATGTAAAGTTGTCATAGCAACCTAATGATTTTGAGTCCTAAAGGCAGGAGACAGAGGTAGTTACCCTGAACTCCACCATTGCCGAGTCTATATGGACGCGTTGAATTGCACTTAAGGTCTTTTTTCAGACTTCATTTCTCGAAGAGGCCTTGGTCTGCTTAGAAGTAGATGAGCTTATGTCTTTTTACGAGTATTTGACGCTTCTAGCCGCTCCGGCTACGAAATAGTATAAAAGGCCCGAGAATGCCACGATTAAATGAACAATTCTGCAAATATCAATTATCCTTCCTAGAAAAAGTCTCTTGTGCAAAGAGGACAAAAGACTAAATCCACCTCCCTTGTTGTTCAAAGTTTTTGTTAGAAAGAACGCATTATATTAGATTCTCTGCCTATAGACATTATTTTCTCCTTGATCCACATTTTTTAAACTTTTGCTGTTAAAATGTCATTTGAAACACGATTTCCTACTAAAGAGCTTACTGTTATTTCTGCGCCATTCTCCGGCGGCCAGCCAAAGGGAGGTGTCGACGATGGCCCCCAGCATATCTTAGATACTGGTTTGCTTCCAACGCTGAAAAGCCTCGGCTGGGAAACTACCTTTGATGGTCATTTAGACCTCCCAGTTCCAGAATCTGACGAACCGATAGGTCACGTAAAGAACCCTCGGTATGTGGCAAACACTGTTAGGACAGTGTACGAGAATGTTTCCAAGACTGCAAAAGAAGGAAAATTTCCCCTTACCATTGGTGGAGATCATTCCATTGGAACAGGTACCATCGCGGGTGTTCAGGCAGCTTATCCCGATGCGTGTGTCATTTGGGTAGACGCTCATGCTGATATCAATACTCCTAAAGCTTCGGAGTCGGGTAATCTGCATGGATGTCCTGTGTCATTTGTGTTGGGAATCGACGAGCCGCTTTCTGAAAAATCTGAGGAAAACGTGTTTGATTGGGTTCCGCACTGTCTTGATGACAGTCGCCTAGCTTATATCGCGCTCAGAGATCTCGATCCATTTGAGAAAAAGTATCTTCGTGAACACAACATTGCCGCTTATACTATGCGACACGTTGACCAGTTCGGCATTGGAAAGGTTGTTGAAATGGCTCTCGGTCGTGTCAACCCTGACAATAAGCGCCCGATTCATCTTTCTCTTGACATCGATGCCATTGATCCTTTTTTCGCACCAGCAACTGGTACTGCTGTTCGTGGAGGATTGACTTGGAGAGAAGGTTGTTATATTTGCGAAGCCCTAGCTGAAACAGGCAATCTAGTGGCAATGGATTTGGTAGAGCTCAATCCCAGTTTGGGTGAGCACCCTAACGCTGCTCCAGATACTGCTGCAGTCGCTATTAGCCTTATAAAGTCAGCTTTAGGTGACGTTATTTTGTAACGATTTCAATTATGCAATATTTATTAATGTTCCTTGCGCAAGGAATTTAAATTTCAAGTAAAAGTTTAGGTTTCTTTCTTTGAAGCAAAATGCAATGGGGATGTTAACTTTAGTGTAATAACAACTCTGGGATGTCATGTAACTAAAATAATGCATGAGCAGGCATGGGTTCAGTATTCTACTAAGCTATAACGTTCCTTATATGTGCACATTTGATGCCAACATGTAGAAAAGAAATACTATGAATAAAATAGTAAGCAAGTGGTGTTGGTTGTTACAGACTATTTGCTTTATTGTGTCAAAGTGTGTTTAATTGCACTTACTACACAGCGTAACACGACACTCTTTATCATAGTCTAGATTGTGTACAAAGACACAGTGCTCTTAATGATGATATGAATCGAGTACGCCAGAAATTTTCTTTTCAAAGGGTCTTGTTTTAACAATGACTGTATGTATTCCCTAAGGTTGAGAAGCTCTACTTTATACAAATATAGAAATGCGCCTGGAAAAAAAATTGGAGGAAAAACCCAAATGAGATAATAAAATGTCACAGTCAATTTTGTTTTTTTATCACATTAGAACACATTTTTAGAAAACTCAACTGATAGAAATGCACAAAATGACAATAAATCGATAATAAAATGTTTCGAAGGGGGTTCTGAACAAATTATTTCTCTCTTTCTACATTATAGCCTCTCAACACCAAATCAAATAACCTCAATTTGAGCCCGAAATATACCTCTGCACAACACTCAACTAGCAGATTTCCACAGATAGAAGCCACCTTAAGTAAAAACTCTTTTGCAAGATAAAAACCAAGTCATGCACACTCACTTTTTGGTTTATTCCAAAAATATACCAATTCTTTTAAAATCTATAAAACGTGTAATTTTATTAAGTACTGTTAATTTAGTTTAAAAAAGGATGCAGTGGCTCAATGGTAGAGCATTGGATTCCAAAATTTGGATTCAGAAATCCAAAGGCTGCAGGTTCGATTCCTGTCTGTGTCAGTTCATTTACCCTGTTAAAGCGCAATTTTTTCTGCAAATGACAGATATTTTTGCTGAATACAGTTTCCTTTGTGCTGACAATTTGATGATGATGATGATATATCTGTTTATTCTTACTCTTAGTTATGTTAGGTCTATCACAGTTATATAGTCAATCATCTTCCCATATCCTACTTCGGGTCCGTACCATACCAAGTATTATAGGTAAGATCCTGGGTAGCGCCATGGTGCTTGTTTCTTCTTCCCGGGGTTATTTAGGTTGCTACTTCGTTGTGTCAGTCGAAATCTACCACGGGGTAAGACTTACTCTCCCAGGCCACCTGTTGGCCCCCCGCAGGATCGATCAGGGTCCTGTTTTTCGCATTGTTGTCTTTACCCTATAGGCAGACCATGAATCTCCCAGATTACATGTGTTCTCGGATTAAAACACCTCTTTCTGACCTTTCTGAGGAAAACGGTCAGTACTCGGGACTTGTAGATGATTGAGTTCCGGATATAAATGGTTCCTTCTCCCGTGCTGACTAGTGCCAGCACAAGGCTGTCTCGCGCTGAGACTACCGATTCCTTGTACTAGACCAAGTTTCAGTATGTCCTATTGCCAAAAATGTTGACATACTCAATACCAAATGCTCGGCCACAGTGGAAACTGACGTCGCTTGCGAAAAAAATGTATTTTTATTCACAGAACAGCAATTAGCTTACATGTGCTTATCCACACTTCAATCATGGCAACTAGTTTTTGTAATGTTTCATACTCTATATTCAATATGGGAAATTTTCTCAGTTTCACTACTTTTATTAGTATTAATCCATTTACTTTTTGGCGCTTTACGCATCTTTTTGCAAAACTCATTATTACGATACTTGTCTACTTAGTTCCAGGTGAGCATATATTTATTCCCTCAGCAAACATGAACAAGAGATTGAATTAAACAGCCTTTACAACGATCAGCAGATTAAAAAAAATGAAGGGTAAAAAAGAAAATACCTGGAAATTTCATGTCATTTAAACTTGAGTTTTTTCTGCAGGAAATTTGTATAGGTTAAACTTGGAAATGTGGAAATACACATCTTTGCACGTTTAACAACGATTATTGAGAACCAGTCAATTTTTTAAATTATTGAACAAAGTCGTAATAATGGTGAAGCAAAAGGAAGTTTAAGAAAGATCAAGGCCAACCACGACTACAAACTTATTTTTAAACCTACTAAAACAAGACAAACGTGGAATCAGATTAGAACATTACTTGCAACTTTTCTGTGACTTCTGGTTTTGCAAAAATTTCTTTTCTTCCACATTCAATCCATCTGTTGATACTGGCACCTAGTTTGCATTCTCAACCTCCGATTCGTCTATATTGCGAGCTTTCTTTTTACAGGCATTTCAATGAATCAGCGACGACTTTAGGAAGCATTTGCATCAGAGTTCTATCTAGTCACAACACCTTAATGCTTAAAAACTTTAAAGTAAGCGCTATTCCGTGCCGTCGCTTCTTCATTAACCCAGTTAGTTCAAACACTCTGCCGCAACATTGAACCAACAAGCAGATTTAGGGCACAAAAACGGGCTGAGACAGACAGGCAGAAGTTCAGGAATTGTGGGAAGCCAATTTATTTAAACCACAAAGACTTGTGCTACATCGAGGCCAAAAAAGTTACAGGCCGCAATTATTCAGAACGTATTGCCAATGCAATTATAAGTTTGCGTGTTGTAGTATCAGTAGAGCCTCGCATGGGTATCAGAACCGAATAAGCCAATCAGGTGCGTACAGATTTCTCTACTGACTTGGAACAGTGAATCAATCACTATAATGTTTCTGTTTGTGCTCTTTGTACATCCAATTGCCAAGATGAAGTGCAAAATCGGCTCACCGATAAGTGCAATGCAAAGTAGGCAAAATCCATTCCTGGGGGAAAGGCTTTATTCCTTGGTTCTTTCACCCGGTGGGTTGTTTCAAATACAGTAGGAGAAAGATTTCAGGAATTTGCTCAAATTGATGGGAGATGGAAGGGACATGTTTGCCAGATGACTTTCAATCCATTTCGCCAGGTTCAGGTCTGATAAACATAATGAAAAAGGCAGAAAAAAGACTGGAGAAACGAGTGATGAATGGAAAGGAGATATGGAAATAAATGAGCGTATAATCAATAATTCAAGTTTTGATGGTGAGGTGAACACACTGACTCTTCTCTTATAAGATTGAGTTGCTACTGTGTCTTACCAACCATATTTGCTATATTGAAATTGAAAAAGTATTATTGTTGTTCTTGCGATTGCTGCTTCCAGCTTATTTGAGTTATAATAAACAAACTACTGTGTCTTTTATTTCATTTGCAAATAAGGGCATCATTGGAGTTTATTTTCATTATCGCTTTTTTGCAAGTTTCTAAAAAGTTTAGTTTTGTTGTGAAAATAATGGAATTTTAATTCCATAAAAGAAAAAAAAAAGTGCTATAACAGTATAATTCGACAGTTAACTCACTAAAGTAAGAAAAAATTTATTCAACTAAAATTTTTGTGCAGCACTCAGCCTGAACTGTATACATTCCTTGTGCTTTATAATTAAAAAGCATTTAAACAAAAATAAGCCGACAAAACGATTTGCTTCTTGTATTATATTTGCTTCCAACGCTATTGAATTACTGATAAGTAGCAAGATTCTCTAATTCTTCTTTGGTAGTTAATTAATCATTTTCATCCATTAATTTAGACTAAACAAGCTCTTCAATATTCAAGTAGAGACCAATGGCTTTGTATATAGCCCACGAACTGAAAAATCTTTAACAACCATGTCTGTTTGATATTTCATTTTAGTTCGCAAAGCAGTAAATAACTTTTCAGAGTCGATGTGAAATAGCCCGCCAGGTAAAAGTACAATGGGGTAAAGTCGAGTTTCAAGAAAAGCATGCTTCTCTTTTTTCAATGTACTTGTCATTCAATCGTTTCAATGGGTCGTGGGAACAACGGGGACACTAATGCTACGTACGGTCACATTATAGTATTCGACTATGCCAGATCTATCAGTCGAGAAGTTAGCTCTCAGTAGATTCATTCTCTTCTCCAGCAACTGGATTTAAAGAAACTGTTATATTGGCACTCCGGAGCTTTCTGATGGGCATATTACAAATAGCATTGTGACGTCTGTGGCCTATTCCACCCATTGTTTCGATTGAGCAGTCACCATTATGGTTGAAATAAATAGGTTTGTGGCATCTTCCGCATATTCTTCTCTTGACGATGCCTGATGCCATAGGACGATAAAGTAAAAATCGGCGGCATACCGCAAAACTTTATGGTCTTTTAATCTTAGTTCATTGCATGTCGGAAAAACACAAATATAGCTACTACCTAGTGGTGTCGCTGCTTTTGCTAGTGATTTTCAATGTTGAGCTTTTCTTTGAGTTGTAAATGACTTTGCTGGCTAATATGGCGAGACACTTGTCTTGGATCCATTAGTTCAGCCGGATGAGTTTTTTCCAATTCATCAGTTCTTGGAAAGATCTGTTTAAAAAGAAAACAGGCTCAGCTTTACGTCTCGCCGCGAGATAAATCTCTGAGGCAAATTCAGCAAAACTCTGGATACCATTAATACCATTAATACGAGTTCCAAATCTGTCAAAATTCCATTTATCACCACAGTACAAAACAAAAATAAAGTGAAGAAAATAAAAATATATATATTGTTTGTACCAGGAGTTAGTCACTTTTTTTTCATATACTAGCACATACAATTCTCCCTCGCGTATTAAATTATGACTGCAATTGAAGAACTATGAACGTAAAAAGACAATGAGTACCCACAACTACTTCTAAAATTTTCCCCCATTCAGCTTCCTGAATCGAAGCTCACTCATGTCTAGAAGCAAATCTTTGTGGAACAAGCAGCCAGGGTCTCTCGCAATTATTTACAAACCCCTTTGGGCTTCGTTTGTTCGCTATTTTATGATACCAATGGCTGTGGTTGCAGTGAATTATATGAAATACTTGAGTTAAGTCCCCAATGGATATAGAGATATTTTGATTAATCTTCATGGTTTCCCTCT
>JAKVQY010000388.1:0-14972 GCA_030463045.1 Geotrichum macrosporum
AATATAAACCTTAAGAAAAATGAGTAATAAGTGGAAAGAATGCATGAAAAAAGACGAGAATACGACAAATGGGTTAAGTTATAATGACTAGGTAGGAAATAAATCTTCTCTCAAAGATTTCGTTTTCAATACGGCTTGCTGACTATATTTGGTATAATTTGAAAAAAAGAATTCTTATTATCATTGGAGCTACTGAGATACGGACTATATTTGTTATATATTAAATTCATGATAATATTGTTATTACAGTCTGTATTCGCTAGGTATTAAATTTGAAAAAATTACATCTATATTACTATGATAATAATAAATGGTCTCTTACACGTAACTACTACTCATGATTTTTACGCTTTATGCCAAACCCTACAAGAAAATAAAAAAGAAACACGGCATGAGGATTTTTTTCTCGTCCACTTTCTTATTATCTCCGCTGTCTTTTGACGTAATCCATCAATTGCGGGTTTCCGTGTTGATCATCTTTTGTCCATTCCAAGTTCGAGATAACCCCAACATCGCCAGCATGTTCATAAAGTGCGTTAAGATACTCTTGGCTTCCAATTGCATGTCCTTTTAATCCTGCTACTCCTGGCAATGACAAAGAGGTAGTGGCAGATGTAGTGGAGTTAACAGTTGTCATAGAGCCTGGAAGTAGTGGTAATTCAGGTAAAGTTGAATTTGCAAGTATGTCAACAGTCTGTTGCTCTTGCCGCTGAAGTTGCTGGATACACGGGTTATTTTCGTAGTTTAATTCAGACGCAGTTGTTGATGGGTACATATTGCTCGAAAAGTTGAATTTATTTGATAAATCGTAAAAGGACATGTTGAAGGTTTCTGTAAACAAATCAAGGTCCTCCAAGTACATTTGTGAAATGTCAGTCGAGTTTGGTTGATTGAACTCGGTACTAATCGTATTGCTGATACTACTGCTACAGTTATCACGAGGTAAAAACATCCTGTCATACTCCTCCAGCAATGTTTGAGGAAAAGTGTCACTGGAAATTTGTGAACCGCGTTCAATCATAGTCTCTGACACAAAAGTAAGCGATTCGCTCGGAGTTTGACGTTTCATATCTTGTTGCGGTTGAGGTGCCTGCTGCTGATGGTGGTGCTGAACTTCCTTCTCACTTTGTAAATCAATTTCCAGACCCCTTAAAATACTGGCTGTAACGCGCGCAAGACGGAACATGGTTCCTTCTAAATAAATAGAGTCCATAACAGTAACAATGGAGTGTATCGCAGAAACCACTGCTCCTTTCGTATATGCCAAGTTTTTACCTGAAAATTTTCCTGAACTCATAACTACTGACACTAAACTCAGCACCAAGCACGCACAATATCCGTAAAAAATGTCAGTATGGAACACTCCACTAACCATTCCCCGCTGATTCAGAGTAGTCAAAAGCTGAGAAATAGCAATAGTAGATGCACATCCAATGTTAAGTAGCAAAACTAAGTCTTCCAGCTTCTGCGGTGGTATCTGGTAAATCTCCGCTCCCGCCATGTACAACACAAAAGGCCTACTTAGGATACTGATTGCATAATGGGTACGCAAGTGAATCTTCAAAATTGAGCGCGCGTGATTATTTGACAATGATGAAGGTAGTTCACTTAGGTGTGAGGGTAACGTGCGCAAGAAATCTTTTAGCTTTCGTGCAAAATTCAAAGTAAAGTTAATATTGCTCTGTGTCAGCAAATCTTTAAATTCGCCATGATGCATGTTGACTATAATCTCATTAAAATATTTGAGTAGCAATTCGTGGGACCTAGATGCGCCCGGTGCAACATACATCCGGAGCTCCTCATCATCATCATCTGGCCCAGAGACATCAATATCATCATGTCGAATGCAGCTAGGTCTCCCCAAATTAGCACAAAGTGCAAGCTCGAACGAGTACAACGAGTACCATATTTGCTTTCGTAACTGTGCGTCCTCACGAGGACAATTCACACAACCACTAGCACGGTGGTAACCCATAGCCATAGCCTGGCGGCAGGTAATACCAATCATAAGCCAGGAAGCATTTCGTTCATTAATCCCGTATAAATAATAAGACAACAGAAAAAGTGCCTGCACTGTTTCCAACGATGTCGTGACCGCCAGCATCGACAACGCACCTTGCACAACAGAAACATATTTAGATAGGGCACCGTATTTTCTTGATGTTTCTTTACTTACAATAAGTGACCGTGAGCCCATAGCAAGCACCATGTAAAGGCAGCATCTCCAATCGATCCGCGATTCCCACTTACCCTTGCGGTGCGGTGAGCTTCGAATATCAGCCCAGTACTGTTCATATTTCTCTTTGAACCGTTTGACGCGGAAAAATGGATAAATAGGATTGATCCTAGACATGAAAGCTTCCACATATATGTCGCATTCAGTCTTGGGAGGTAAAAAGGAGACTTGATCCACGTCAGGTAAGGAAAGCATTGCTGAGTCTGCAAAAGTCGAAGCTGAGATCGTGTAAAAAAATACACCATTGTTACCTGGCCGTGATAACAGAGTCCCGCTAGTATTATCGGCAGCGCTTTCATTGACCGGTTTCTCATTCAGCATTTGAGGAACAATAGGACGTCCATCAGTCGCTTGCTGCTCGTTCTTCTTGCCAATTATCTTGCACAAGCTGTCAAAAAACGCCATCGATCCTGAAGATCCTACATAATATGGCACACCAACACGATCGTAAATGATTCTTTCAGAGCCCAAATCGGGTAAGGGCTTGCCCTCTCCTCTGATCACTGGAGATACTGGGGGTGGCGGCGCAATGTACGGCACATTTAAACTTGCTGGTTTTTCTACAGGAACTGGAAGGGGATCATTCAAAACTTCCACAGGACCTCTTAAGAACGTAGATTCCGGTACTGTTTCGGGATCCAAGTTTTCTGGAACGTCAATCTTGTTTTCTTTCGCGATTTTCAATACTCCTGGCAAGGTCTCGCAGTCGTGATTTGGAAACAAGTTTTTCACTAGCAAAAGTAGTGCTTGGTAGTGCATGCTAAGAGTATCAACAGAACCGTAAACTCGCTTTTTTCGAGGAAGTATACGTGTGCACAATACTCCAGCTTTGGAACATTCTGAGCAGATGTCGTCTTTTGGACCTTTGCCAACAAACTGTGGTCTACTGTCGTGCGCGCGACAGCGAAGTTTTCTTTTGCGGCAGCGGTCACAACTAATAGCAGTACGCTTACGCTGATCATCAGGAACAACTCTGCGCTTACGGTTACTCAAATTTTTTACAGGGCAAAGCGGTGTAGGTGCGAGATTGGTTAATGGTGCCATTAGTTTGTCATAGTTGCTAGTTAAATATTATTTTACATTTGGATCATCAAATTGGCTAGATGCAAGTTTCAGGGAACTGAGAGAAATTAAAGGTTTTCACGTGACTTAAGCACCGACGGCGCGATAGAAAGCGAGAGTTGCCAGAAATGCTAATCCCACAAACGACAAAGCTACTTTAAATCCATAGGGATAATGTGGAGCCTGTGTAGCCGGCCAAAGAACAATAGTCATCCAAGATTCGTTAATAGAGGATAATAGCACAATTATTCCTGTTATTAATGCACGACGTTCCGGGTAAGCTTTCCAGACACGCGCCATCCATGACATTGTAATAGGTGCAACGGCGGTTGTACTAAAAAGCATAATGTATGCCGACAACTTGAGACCAAAAGATGGCGGCCAGGCGGAAAGAATTGCCAGCGCGAAAGCTGCTATAATGAGTTGAAACCCCATTAGAATATGTCCCTTGCCTGTCATATCAGTCAGTTTGCTGTAAACTAGAACAGCAACGATTTCAGTAGCATATCCTGCCATAGGAATATAATTGACTTGCTCCACAGTGTACTTGGGCGTACCATCGGGCAGAACTATAGATTTGATGAAAAGACCAAAGTAGTTGGTGGCTTTCTGGGCTAAAGCCTTGAAAGCATACATAGAAAAGAATATCCAAACCCGATAGTCGCAGAAAACGTCCTTGAAAGTGCCCAAAGTGAAGTTTGCCTTGGTTCTTCGATTAATACGCTCCATACGAGCCTTTGAAAGAGAGAGGTCGTCATCAGACATCCAAATGGCTCCACGATGAGGATCAGGAATTGCCACATATCCCATCAACGAAATGGCAATTGTCATAATACCATTTATGAGAAACATCCATCTCCAGCCAGCAATACCGTGAACTCCATCAAGAGTTTTAAATAATCCAGCCTGGAGTGCACCAGCCATCATATTTCCTGCAGATCCTGCTACCGCGAATAAAGCTGCCCTAGTTGCAAATTCAGTGGGAGTATACCAATTCATAAATATTGTCATCATGCCTGGCCATGCAGATGCCTCAGCAGCGCCAATTCCAAACCTCAACCCGTACATGACATTTATACTCGGTACCAAGGCACAAACCCCAGTAAAAACTCCCCAAAGACATTCCAATGGTGGTAACCAATAGTTAGCTTTAACCTTGGTGATTATTATCTGCGAGGGAATAAGTGACAATGAGTACCCGATTGTGAAAAATGTGGCAAGCAAATTGAGTTCGTTTCCATACATGTGGAGCTACCCGCAAAGTTAGCGCGATGAGTTTCTAATAGGTATGAAAACTTACATCTTCTTTCATTCCTGACACATAAGCGTTCAAATAGTTTGATTGGTCAATGCTTTTAATGCAATAGGCGATGCATCCATAGGTCATGAGTACAATATCAAGCTTTCTCACAAAACGACGTTCCTCTATAGTTGTTGTTTGCCTACTTTCAAGGGCTGGTGCAAATAGCTTTCTAAAGCGCAAGCGCCATTTGTCTTTCCAAGTAAGATTTAATTCTTCATCTTCAGAGCATGAATCGGATGTTGATAACGATTCTATAATGTCAAGCTTTTCCAGAACTACTTCTTCGCTTCTGGAAGACGATGAGTCCTGTGAACTGACAACAACTATTGACATTTTATTATTTCCTTGGTTTTCTTACCGAGAGTTTTTTGGATCAATGGATTCCTTTTATAAACAATTGAAGTCTAATTCGGCATGAAATCTTTCTAATCTTATGGAAATTATACTTAGAGTTTATAGTTTGTGCAGTGAAAATATAGGGAGCTTTCCGAGCCTAGGGTTGTTCAAGGATTTGATTTTATCACTTAGTAGAGGACAATAATGCGAAAAACAGACATGAGCTTTCCCTAAGTGGGCTAAACTGTTTTCGTGTTAAAATAAAATAGGTGATAACGTAGATTCGAGGAGCATTTAATTTTGAGTTAAAATTACTTTCTGAAATTAAAATGAAGCCGGAAAATCCCACTAAGAATTTATTATACGTTCCATGAAATGTATTTAAATTTGAGAAGGAATTATTCCAGGCATGAAATATTTAAGCTTCGCTAAACTTTATTTTAATTTCGGAGCGCAAATGGCAAGTAATAATCTCAAATTTAATATATAGTAAATAAAGTAAGTCACAGTACTGATTCAATCGTCAAAAAAATAGTTGATTATTTCTCAAATTTAAATTATACAAGATATAATCTATCATAATACTTTTAAAAATCTAATGTATAACAATAGTCTCTACGTATAATAGCTTTTTAAATGTAACCTCGCCGTTTATTCCTTATCCCAGCGAGTTTAAAGATCCCACTGCAGCTTCAAACCAACAAGCAAATTTAGGGGTACTAGAATTTGCTGAGACAAACAAGCAGAAGTTCAGGAGTTGTGAAAAGCGAATTCATCTAAACCATAAAGATTAGTGCTGAGTCAGGGTCAGAGGAGGTAAAGACTATGGGGCGACAATAACATTTAAAACATGCTAACTAACGCAAACAATAGCTTGCATGGACAGCAAGGCCAAGAAACCAAATTAAATGTGTACAATTTTCTTCATTGACTTGGGACGGAGAATCCATCACTGTGATGTTTCTGTCCGTCCTCTTTGCGCACCCAATTGCCAACTGAAGGTACAAAAACGACTTACCGACAAGTACAATGCAAAGAAGGCAAAATATTCATTTATCAAAAAAGGGCTTCATTTTTTGGTGCCTTCACCCGGTGGGTTGTTTTAAAGCAGCCAGACAGAGGTTGCAAGAATCAGCTGAAATTAATAGGAGATAGACGTGATATATTTCCCAGAAAACTGTTAGTCTATCTAGCCAGATCCAGGGCTAATGGAAATTATCAGAAATTCATAGAAGAAGCCTTTAGAAAAGTGAGTTATGAATGGAAAGAAAATATGGAAAGTAATGAGAGTGTGGTAAATAGTTCAAGTTTTGATAGTGAGACGGAGAATAACTCTTTCTCAAAGATTAAGTCGCTACTATGGATTATAGAGTATATTTGCTATATATTAATAAATATTTCTCAAATCTAATATGTGGCAAATATAGTATGTAATGATTTCAACCACAAAAACAGTTGTTCAATTGATAAAATGGGTGGCATAGGCCACAGACGTTACGATAAAATTTGTGATGTGCTCATCAGAAGTTCAAGAGTGCCAATATAACAATTTCTTCAAAGAAAATTGTAAAAAAAGAGAATGAACCAGGTAATCTAATGAGAGCTAACTTTTTGACTGATAGATCTAGCATAGTTAAATACTACAATGTGACTGTACGTAGCATTGGTGCCCCTGTTGCTCCCCCGACCCTTCAAAACGTTTAAATGACAAGTAAATTAAAAAGAAGACCAAGTATTCTTTTCTTGGAACTTGACTTTACCATATTATACTCTTATCTGGTGGACTATCTTGTGTCGATTCTTAAAAGTCATTTAATGCTATGCGAGCTAAAATGACATATCAAACAGACATAGTTGTTAGAGAATTTTTAGTTTGCCTGGCTAGATACAAAGCCATTAATCACTATTTGAATATTGAAGAACCTGTTTACCCTGAATCGATGAATGAAAGTGATGAATTTAATACTGAAGAAGAAATGGCGGAGGATATTGTTAGTTATCAGTAAGTCATTAGTGACGTTGAAAGCAAGTATAAGCTAAAAATGATAATACAAGAAGAAATTTTATCATTCATTGTAAAATTTTTTTTTAAAAATTACAAAAACAACAAATAGGTTTTCTTAAAGATTATTCCTTTAGAGTTACTGAAAAATTGTCTTCTGAGCGTAATGAATTACGTTTTTCGATAGAGAAAAGAAGGGACAAATTTGAACTTTCAGCAATTTTTGAAGGAGTTAAATTGAGAAAAACCTATCTCACATAGCTTTACAATCTACTCTAGCTTAAGCGTAAAAAAGAAAAAAAATTCAGATTGAGAACGAGAACGACCCCATTTTGCATTGGCGAATATTTGTGTATTTACTTTTTTTTCCATGTAAGCATTTTATTGTGACCAAATTCCAGACATCAAACAGCGTGAGAAGTTGCAGTCAACCCCGTGGAAAAAAGAATATTTTACTGTGAGATTGCTGAAATGTGTACATTTTTTTCCAAAAAATTCAAGATCTTTAACTCAAGATCTTTAACTCAAGATCGTTAAAATATTAACGGTGCATCTATTTGTGCAGGAAAGCACAAGAACTTCAGCACGTAATTATACATGTAATTCTTAAGTAGGAAAGAGTTTTATTTAGACAAGTTTTCAGTAGAAAAAATGTATTTCATATCACCCTACAATGCCCCAGACTATAGATGTGAAAAAAGGTATAAAACTACTTATTTTGACTTAAACCAAACTTTTCTAGTATAAGATTGGGTCGCTACTGTGATGAACTATATTTGCCATATTAGATTTCAGAAACTACTGTTACAATAAATGACAGGCGCTTCAACTCAAAGAGCAACTTGCATAACGCTTCTTTAGCTCACATTATTTATTTGTCGGTTGAGTTGTCTTCAGCGGACCTCAAAAATCTTGACAAAAGCTTCTAATTAATATCAAACTTCTTAAAGAGACGGTGACTGATAAATTTCAATTCCTTGTAGCTATTTTAAAATTTTGTCTAAAACCTAGAAGTTTTAACCACATTAGAAAGTAAATCGCTCACGAGTACAATTAAATTAAAATGCCAAACTGATAGCCACGAAATACTAAAATACTTCCGTTTTTAGTTCTGTTGTCTTGTTATTGCTCCCAGCAAGTCCCGAGTACTGACCATGTTCCCCTCAGAAAGGTCAGAAAGAGGTGTTTTAATCCGAGAACACATGTAATCTGGGAGGTCCACGGTCCGCCTATAAGGTTAATAAAAGACAACAAATGCGAAAAACAGGACCCTGATCGATCCTGCGGGGGGCCAACAGGCGGCCCAGAAGGGCCGGGTCTGGGAGAGTAAGTCTTACCCCGTGGTAGAATTCGACTGACACAACGAAGTAGCAACCTAAATAACCCGGGAAGAAGAAACAAGCATCATGGCGCTACTCAGGATCTTACCTATAATACTTAGTACGGTACGGACCCGAAGTAGGATATGGGAAAATGATTGACTATGATAGACCTAACATAACTAAGAGTAAGAATAAACAGGTATATTATTATCATCATCATGAACAGAAATATTAAATTCACGTGACTGTAGGTATAATCAAGTCTGGAAATATTCAAGTCTTAGAAAGTAGGCCCCTACCCTTGTCCAATCACAAGCCTTCTTTGGTCCTTTTTTTCTCACCGATTGCCAAAGGCTCCACCACCTTTTTCCACTTCTCTCATTTTTCTCACTTCCTTCCCGATAGACATCGACTCTACCCTTTTTCTTTAAGTCTTTCTCAAGGAAATCAAATCAAAATGTCGCAAGTTTTTAGACGTGGACTGTCCACTCTCATCCCACCCAAGGTTGCTTCAAGTGCTGTAAGTTGGTGTGCTCCAAAATTTTCACGTCAATTTTTTTTTTTTCACCCGTCTCGTTGTTCGGTTGGACGATGATTTGGTTGGAAGATTTTCCGGGATGCAAGAACTTGTTCAATTTTCAAAGGCGTTATTCTTGTTTTTGAGAATTTGTTTCAATTGTCTTGAAAATTTCCATATGTTGCTAAAGGAATTGTTATTTTTTCTGTTTTTATTTTTTTTTATTTCTCTCGAACGCCGACTAACTCTTGTAGAATCTTGGTGCTGCCCCCAATGCTAAGAGAATGGTCAATGTTGTTTCCTTCTACAAAGCCCTTCCTCGTGGAGAGGCTCCTCCTGCCAAGAAAGGTGTTGGTCTTATCAAGTAAGTATTTGAGAATTTTGCGAAGAGACGAAAAAGTGCTAATTCGACTGTTAGGTGGTACAAGGCCAAGTACTTTGACACCGGCTCTTCTGCTCCTCTTTTGCATTTGATTGCTTTCGGTCTGCTTTTTGGTTATGCCAACGACTACCACTTTCATCTCTCTCACGAGCATGAGCACTAAATGTGCTGTTCCGTGGGAATTTCACAACGTTATATGGATTAGAACCTCAATAAATGATTCATTGAAAAATGTTCAAATGACTCAGAAAAGGCGTAGTAATGAAGAGAAAAAAAGCTAAGAACAAGATTGTGAAGACTCCGTGCATCTCTCTTGAGTATAGTTTCTTGTTTGAAATTAACAAGGTACTGGAAGTTGCAGACTTTAATGTAAATAGTAAAGCGTTGAATTCGTACTTTTTACAGGTTGTCTGTTTAAATAGTTTGCCGCATCGAGTTTAGTTGGGTTGGTAATGTATTTAAGATAATGGAAAATATGGGCTTAAATTATGGTTATTTATTTAAGACAGATTTTTTTTTCTTTTGCATTTAATTCTTGTATACATTCAAGTCATTTGAATCATATAATACTTAAGAAAAAGAAACACTTGCCGTTTGATTTTACGCATAGGTTCTTTACTGCCCAAGTCTCATAGTAGTGCACAAAAGAAACAACTAGCGCAAATTGAAGGTCAAAATATAGAAAATAACTATTCCTCTTTACTTGAAAATTCAAGTTCTAACCCAGAATATAATCTAGATTTATAAAAATATGTACATGAATTAGAAAATGCACAATGATTAAACACAATGATCTTTAAAAAAACAACGTAATATCAGGAAATTGTAGAACCATCTAACGGAATAGTCAAGGTGTTTTTGTTATTAACTTTGACTATTCTTCAGCTTCAGTTATCTTATTAACATACTTAGCTTAGTATCTATTCAGCTTTTATCTATCTGTTATATTCAGACTACTAACGTTAGCAAGTTACAAGCAATTGCCTCTTGTATTATTATGTATAGCTTATATACTTGCTTCCAACGTCACTAATGACTTACTAAACTCCTTGGTTGGTTTCGATCAAAAATTAAAAAAATGTTGCCCGGCTAGATACAGAGCCTGAATGTTGGAAAGCCTGTTTACTCTAAATTGATGGATAGAAGTGATGAATTTAATACTAAAGAAGAAATAGCGGAGGATATTGTTAATTATCAGTAAGTCATTGCTAACGTTGGAAGCAAGTTTATAAGGTAAACGTAATAATATTGGGTAGGTCACATTGGTTTTCCCCAATCTTGCTAGTGAAGTCAAAATCATAAAATAGCATGTTTGGTTTCCCTCATGTGCTTGGATCAATCTAATCCAAGAGAAATCTAGCGCCATTGCTCATTTGAGAATTACCATCATATAGTGCAATTCGATTGCATCCTGCAGAAGGTCTGTATCAGACAAATAGTTAGAGCAATGTCTTCTTTTATGTTATATAGTCTCTCTTTTAGATAGTATATTTTACATGGGACAATAAACTGATTCATTTCAGACTATAATTGCTATATATTAAATTTGAGAAAGAATTATATTATTCATCATCATAAACGTAACAATACAAGAGGCAAAAAAGGTTATCCACATTGAATTTAAATCGAAACAAAACAGTTGCTGACTAGGAAAACAGAAATAACAAGTGGAAATAACAGTGGTACGCGCCCATAGTTGAATTTTATTTAACTTGTATCTTATCACTATATTAAAAGTAAATATTTTAAAAGTAGATTTTACATCACTATGTTAAGAGTAATTATCTCAAACGTGAAAAAGAATTTTAACAATGGTTTTAATGCCATTTCTAACTTTGAGCATAATTTTCTTTAATTCCATGGATATATGCTTTATATGCCTCTCTGACAGATTATATTTGTTATATATTAAATTTGAAAAAGTAATATTATTTGGCCAACAGACTGACTTCCCATTTAATAGCATTTATATTTTAATTTTGATTTGTCCTCTTACTATTTTTACTTCTACTATCACCGGATAGTTCGTTTCAAAATTAGTCTTAAAAAAATATTAACCACTTGGTAAAGCTGATAAATGCTATATAAGAGACATGCTTTCTGGCAGACTATTTATCTGACCACATTTAGGATTGATAGAGTGAGCGATGGAAGTAATTTTTTAACATCTGACAGGTAATACAAAAGACTATGTTTAGGCAAACAATAATGCCAGCTGATAAATGAAGAAAATCCTGGCTTGTTATTGTAGTTGCAGCAAAATATATAGAAATGGTAATGTAGTGAAGTTCGCTAGAGTTAAACCTAGTCACACTTTAAAACAAAAGTGAAATCAAAATGAAGGTGTGCATACTGATTTTTTTCCTTGGCTTCTTTCTTTGTTTTTGATTCGTTATGCTTTACTCCTTTTGGACCTAGCAGGGGCACACATATTTTATAAGTTGTACATCCCCGATTTAGATCGACTTTGCTAGTCATAAGTTCGTCGCATTGACATTGAGTCCTGCGAAGAGGACAGGCCGGGCAAGAGGGAAAAACTGGTACTGCATCAAACTGCCCTACTAACAGTTTACATTTTGCTAAGTTGTCAAATTCATTTTCGATTGAAAGAAAGAAATAAATAAGTAAATGATACAATTATGTGTAGAATTTATTACTGGGCCGCTAGTAAGATTATTGTTTAATCTTGAGGCTACCTGGCATTGTGGATGTCACATCACACAAGCTGGCGAGACTTATTGCAGAACTTGCATCTTTAGATAGCGGAGGTAATGGATTTACTGTGTGGCAAAGTGACGCTAGGTTAGATCCATTGGTCGGGGACGTACTAGGAGACGGTTTAGACACGGGGGATTGCGATTTGGCAGTCTCCATGCTTGAACTGTTTCCTGGAAAAGAAAATAAAGAGGGAAGAGTAGGAGAATTGGATACCGTCGATAATGGAGGTGACAAGATCTTGGTGGGAGGAGCGTGGGAATGAGGTGCTCGCTGGCCGTAATAACAGGCATGGTGCTGGAAAGCGTAATCCAGAGGAGGAGGAGGAGGAGGAGTAGGGGGAGGAAGGGGATATCGAGGACCTAAAGCATAAGGAGAATAGTAACTGTGTAGGGGAGGGGGATACTGGTAATACATGGAAGGATAAGATGGCGGAGGTTGCAGATTGTCGTCTCTGCGAGGAGTCAAGATATGAGGAGGGCGTTGATTCTGGTAAACGTCTTGGCTGTAGAGTGGACTAGTCGTAATGGCTGGGACTAAGTTTACACTCAAGCCTGAAGTCTCGGGATAAATGTCAAGCGAGATATTGAGCGACTTAAGTCTTGTGTCTGATGAAGGTTGTGGAAGACGAGAAAGATCCTCCTTCGTGTAGTATGCAATTAAGTGGAGTTTAAGATTTGAAGACGTTGTAATGGAAAAACTTTGCTTATACAACCCACCCTTTTTGTATTTGCATCCATCGGTCAACTTTTCGTCTTCGTTTTCAGGTTTGTTTTCTAGAGTAGAACAAGAAGACTTGCGTCGCTTATGAGGTTCCGAATTTTTTCGCTTGCCGCCAACTTTCTCATCAAGTGACCTGCGACTATTTAAATCCATTTCTCTATAAGTAAGAAAAGACCCTGTGACTCTTGAAGCGCTCCAGGTTTTGCCATCAGTCCATCTACGCATTCCTGCTTCGCTCTCATCCCAGACGTAAATGCTTCCAGATCTGATATTCAGTCGTTCTCGTTCAGAGAGTCGGCGACGGATTCGTGGTATAATACCCATACGAGAGGCCTCAAAAAGGATTATAGCATCCAGCTGAGTCCGAACGTGTCCGTTAAAAGTTTCCATAGAGTTCATGCTGGTTTATTTAAGCAGAAGAATTAAGAGTATTGATGGAAAAAAAAGAGAAAAAAGGGATTCAAGAAGTTTATATTTATGAACCAAAAGACAGAAAAAAAAGAAAGACAATCATATCACCGTAGCCGAATAAATTGGCTTCTTACAAAAGAAAGACAAAAGAAAGAATTTGAAAGAAGCTTCGGACATTAAACTCCAATGCAACCGCTAAATTTTAGTTTAAGCTGTAAAAAAAGCTTTAGAATTGACGTTTATTTGCTTTTTCAGTGCTAAAGTACTGTTAAGACCATTTGCCGTACGTTAAATGCACTGAATATTAATTGTTTTAATTGCTTTTTTATGTTTCTTATTTCCCTTTTTCCCTTTTTGTCGAAAATGTGGGTTCGTCTTACAATAATGTTACGCTATGACGATAAGCCGTAATCTTTGTTCAGACAATATTTGCGATATATCAAACTTGAGGAACTATTATTATTATTTTTTTTGAGCGTCTCTGTATGACCTTTCAGCCATATTCTAGATACTTTGCGTACACCAGTTTCCGCCTGCCAAATTGAAATTATTGAGCGAAATGCTTTGCAAGTTGGAATGAGTAGAGCTGAAGGTTGTCGTTGTAGACGAAATCAAACAGCTGTCAGGTCAGCAGATTTGTTGTTCGGTACCAAATCTATGACACCTGCGAATCAACTTTGTTGTAAACACTAAATTAGTGCTCAGCAACCAGTAAGTTCTTTCCTCTTTTAGTTTTTTTTGCTTTCCATTAGTCTACTGAATTGTCATACTAGTAATATTTCCTTATATCATGACTTTTTTTCTTAGATGCAACACAAAGTTGAGACTCTGCAAGGAAGTTCAACAGTCAAAGACCGGTATTGCTTAAAGGCGTCTTTAGCAAAAACCTGTATGGAAGTCATTTCCTCCGTGTCCGCAAGCTCAGACTTTGCTTAAATCACACTTGTCTCCTACTGTCGGCTGCGCTTAAGCTGAAACAGACCACTAGCTTTGGGATAAGGACTGACTCAAGCGGTTGTGCATTTCTGGGCAATGACCACTTTGGACGTGGCTACTATTAGGGGAAAGCTTTGTTTTTACTTGTTGCCAGCTACGATTGGAAACTGGTGTTGTTTATAGTGCAATTGAACTTCTATTTTTCACTCAGCAATCAACTTAGAACAGTTATAGAAAGAGAGAAGTTGACTTTCTGGTCTATAATCTCTTAAATATTTATATTAGCATGCATTTAATTTAGGAAAAATTATTATTGAGTAAGTACCGTCTTAAATGTACCATTTGTACCGAAGGACTAGTGAAAGACGCTTTTAAATGTACCATTTGTACCGAAGGACTAGTGAAAGACGCTTATTACTATAGTCTGTAAGTCACGGCAGTGACTTGATTTTTGAAACAAAAGTTATTCACGTCTCATTATCTTCACCTGGACTACACACTTATCTCTTTCCATATCTTCTCATTCATCACTCATTTCTCTAAAGGCTTTTTTTCCGCCTTTCTGGTAATATCCGTTAGCCCTAGACTAATAGACATATCCCTTCTACCTCCCATCAGTTTAAAAAGAATCTTAAACAATCATCAAAAAAACACCTTATCAAATATTAAATTTGAGAAAGTATTAGCAGAAGAAATAGCGGAGGATATTGGTAATTATTAGTAAGTCATTAATGACGTTGGAAGTAAATATATAAGCTAAACATAATACAAGAGGCAAATTATGTTGGTCTATTTCATATCGACTCTGAAAAGTCATTTAATGCTTTGCGAACTAAAAAGAAATATCAAACAGACATAGTTGTTAGAGAATTTTCAGTTTGCCTAGCTAGATACAAAGGCATTAATCACTATTTGAATATTGAAGAGCCAGTTTACTCTAAATCGAATGAAAGTGATAAATTCAATACTGAAGAAGAAATAGCGGAGGATATTGTTAGTTATTATTAAGCCATTAGTGAAGTTGGAA
>JAKVQY010000389.1:0-14933 GCA_030463045.1 Geotrichum macrosporum
ACCCCTAACCTGATTGCTTTTTGGACATTTAGGATAATTTTGCACAGGCGATGGAACAAGTACATGTATATGCATCGAGATGAAGAGAAGAAAAAAGACTTTGTTAATAATTTTTCAATTGAAGTTATTAAAGTAAAAAGAAGTCATTTATGTATTGTCCCATACTAAAATTAGCGACGAATTGACTAAGTTTTAAGATTAATGGAGGTCAAAATTCAAGTGAATGAATCGCGTGAAGGTCTGTAAACGGTTATAAATATTAGCTTTTTCAGGTGTTGCTTATCTTGGTTTATATAACATAGCATTCATTTCTTGACAATGCCTAAAAAGTATGGGCACAATTATTCAAGACCATCGCCTGACCTTAGCTACTCAAAAGTAGTTGGCTACCCTTTGCAGTTACTAACTAATTATAATTGTATAGCATTTACCCCATTTTACTTGACCTCAAGGCACTACTGGACACCAGAAGAGGCCTTGTTGCGGTAGTCAAGTTCTTGGAACTACTTCCGCATCTTTTATCTTAATGGCCCACCTTATTGGGTAGCTCACATTGGTTTTTCCCAATCTTGCTAGTGAAGTCAAAATCACAAAATAGCATGATTGGTTTCCCTCATGTGCTAGGATCAAATCCAAGAGAAATCTAGCGCCATTGCTCATTTGAGAATTACTATCATATAGTGCAATTCAATTGCATCCAGCAGAAGGTCTGTATCAGACAAATAGTTAGAACAATGTCTTCTTTTAATGTTGTATAGTCTTTCTTTTAGATAGGATATTTTACATGGAACAATAAACTGATTTATCATCATCACCCCATTGTATTTTCACCTGGTGGGCTATTTCATATCAACTCTGAAAAGTTATTTAATGCTCTGCGAACCAAAATGGAATATCAAACAGACATGGTTGTTAGAGAATTTTCAGTTTGCCTGGCTAGATACAGAGCCATTAATCACGACTTGAATATTGAAGACCCAGTTTACTCTGAATCGATGAATGAAAGTGATGAATTTAATACTGAAAAAAAATAGCGGAAGACATTGTTAGATATCAGTAAGTCATTAGTGACGTTGGAAGCAAATATATAAGCTAGACATAATAATACAAAAAGTAAATAGCCTTTCTGATGGTCGTCTTTTATAGCTGATTATCGGAAAAATTTGGAAGGTTTGGGCAGATTCTGCATTACACTACTAATAATGTATATATAAAAAAAGAAAACGAATCTCTTTTAAAATATAATTCTTTTTCAAATTTAATATATAGTAAATCTACTTTAAAATATTAAAATAAAATTTAAAAAGTTTAAGTTTTACCTTAATACTTTATTTGGCTGCAAAAGGTTTGTTACGGGTCAAGAATGGCGGCTAGTAATGCCATGTGGCAGTTGTCCCAATACTGGCGTAATTTACTAAATGAATATACTTTGAAATAAACTTGGAAAAAGAATGCTAAAAAAAACATTAAAAGTTGTAACACAAAAAAACGAAGGTGCACTCATGTCAACCTATATATAACTTTCCAGCTTTTTTTTGGTAGATTTAGGAAAGAGTCTACAGGTGGCGTGCTTAGTACTCTTTTTCCAATTGCCAAAATCAAGACGAAAATTTAAAAGGTTTTCTACTAGTAAATTTTTGTTCTTTGATATTACCATGTAAGAAGAAGAAAAAAGAAGGTAATGGATTTTTAGGTGGCCGAACTTGGATTTGGGCGGTGGTGGTAACCCTATGGAAGCCATGAATTTGTGTCGGCTCAAGGATAGACACCCTTTGTAAAGGGAGGGAGGGAAGGTTTTTACATGAGAATAATATAACAAAAATAACAGTTTCTCAAATTCAATGTATAGCAAATATAATGTGAAAGTCACATTAGTGACCCAATTTTCAAGAGAAGAGTCATTCTCCCATTCACGAATGATGATAGTTTCTCATGGATAAGAAATTTGAAATTGAAATTCACGAAATAGTCTAAAACACAATAGTGCAACTAGGCGCTTATTGACTAATTTTTTTACGCAGAGTTTGATTGTTATCTATAATCAATTTTGTCTTATTTGATTGACATGAAGAGCGTTCATGTTTGAGTAAGATTTAAACTAAAGCACAAGGTAGTATTCCGTATATATAGCCTGTTAATTTGAAGACTATCCAGCCGTACGTAGTTTAAGATAGTGGTAAATTACTGAAGTACATAATAAGTAAATAACACTTAGATCAATGAACTATAGAATTTTTTTTTGTTACTTGAAAAACAATGTTTTGCCGCCTAGTCAAAAAACTTGGCTGCAAAATGACAAATAAAGTGTTTGGCTGGCATACCAGTGGGTTTTGTAACCCCCGGTATTAGTCCAGAACATTTGGGTATATCGTCAGCGTTCTTTAATTCATAAACAAAGTGCACTTTCATATAAGCTTTAGTAAATTAGGGAAAAAATATTAGACATTAAATCATGCAGAAAAATCCCTGTTTTATGTCTAGAATCATTCATTTTCCAAAGATGCAATAAAAACCTTCTAAACCTTTATAATGTATAGTAAGCGTGTCCAGAATCCAGGCATTTCCAAAGCGGGTTCACGTATACCATTCTCTAAATGATTTTCTTGTGTCAAAGGCTTACATAGTATTTTTTTAATTGTGAAATAGTCTTCATTGCCAGCCGACTCGTCATGAACAGGAGTGACACCTTCTAAAGAAATGAGTGCTTCAGGTGCAGATTCGTTCAAGGCTAGTGATGGAGCATGGCAAACTGCGTTTATATTCACCCGCTTGTTATAAAGGGGTGAATCACAGAGCGTGCCCGGAGTTTTTGGCTCCCCATATAGTGTAGTGGGGGTGGAAACTTGGGTCTCTGCAATTTTGGGGCGACTTAACTTTGTGATCAAAACGTTGCGAACCTGATATTTACGAGCAATAAAAAGAGCAATGAAAGCAATAACGTAGCAGAGACCTGTGAAAATTTGAGAGTAGATGTATGGATGGTTGGGAAGTTTGTCAGTGCGAAGCGCCATGACTGCTGGAACGGAAAAAATGCTAAGTACGCCAGTAATAAACCAAGTTAAAGCGTATACTGCTGGAAATGAAATTCCTTCGTGCGCCACAAGCTGTGCAGTTAAGGGTGATGGTGCAACAGCAGCAAAACTTTGAAAGTTGCCAAGCAGGACGCACAGTACGGAGATCATTGCAAAGTTTTGGGAAGGAATCCAAAACGCAAAAACAAGTAGGGCAGAGATACCAGTGTATAGCAAAGACATGTTAAATGTTCCACATGCGTCAAGAAGTAGACCCATCAAAGGACGCCCAATAATGCTGCCAACGTTTGTAAACGCACCAATTGCAGCACCTTGAGAGGCAGAAAGGCCTAATGAGGTTGAGAACGAAGCCATGGAAAAAAGCACAATACAGACACTAAAGTTACCAAGAGCACACCAAAAAGTTAGACATAGTAGAGCAGGATTCTTAAAAATACGAGTATCCCATATCTTGGTGCACGGTTTGGTTTCAGTGACTTCAGTTATTTTTGTTGCTAGCGGTTCTTGAGATTCGCAAAGCATGCCAACTAAAGCACAACCGACGCTTCCCACAATACCCAAAATACGCATTGCCCAGTTAACTCCCATTGTTTCAATTATATGCTGGGCCGCAAGCGTGAAAACAACTCCACCTAGTCCTGTACCTGCCATGCCAACTCCGTTTGCAAGCCCGAGCCTTTTGTCAAACCATTGGGGAATAAGTACGTTGGATGAAATATAAACTAGGCAGATACCAACACCCTGAAGTAAGCCAAGAGTAATATAAAGCTGTGTTATTGTAGTTGTATAAGAGCCACCGATGAATGCAGCAGCTAAGCATCCAGATCCAACAAGAATTACAAGCCGTGGAGAAATTTTTTTGCAAAGCGGAATTACAGCTGGCGAAAGAGTTTGACCAAGTCCATATGCAATACCGCAAATGAAGTTATAGTCCATAGGAGTGGCACCCGGGTATGAGTTGTTTAAGAGGTAGTGATTAAGAAAAACTGAAAAACTTGCGTTTAAACCCCACGAACAACAGTTAATTGTGAGATGTGCAATCATGATGGCCCATGAGTAGCCATGGTCGAGTGTATGAGGGCGACAGGTGCGCGTCTTAAGGTTAAGCTTGAAAGCCATAAATGCAAAGTGACTATATTGATGTTATCTAATACTAATAATTAGAAATTTAAAAATTAGAAAATAAGACTAGCAGGTTAAGTAGTTTAATTCATTTTTGTGACTGTTTATACAATTCAAGTCTTTAAATGTTTTTTTTTTCAAAGCCTTTGATGAGACCATCTACATTGAGTGCGGCGTGACGTTAGCTAAATAAGGAAGGACATGTTAATTTAAACTATATAAAAGTAGGTGAGGCTTCTTCAATTTACGGTAAGTGTCCTATATTTGGGATTTCAAATGTGTGGCTGAGATTTCAGATTAAGCGATGCCAGCGTTTACAAGCCGGATCATTTGAATTTGAACAGGGCGAAAGCAGAAAAAATTTTCTTTCACGAAAATTTCAACATAGACATGTTATAAAATTTATTTTACTGAAAAAAAATAAAAAAGAATAAAAAAATATTTTTGAAGCAATCAAAGATGCCTGGCAGCAGTTTGTGGCATTCTTAAAACTCGGGACTCTTGCTAAACTCAGTCCCAGATACTAAGAAATATTTTCGCAAGTATAGGAAAATCAAAGACCGTGTCACTTATGCGATTGTTGAAGGATGAAAAATAGCAACCGAGTTATTCACTTTTAGCAAATTAGCACAAGGTCCAATATGTGTGCCTATGCTTTTTTCGATAGCGCTTGCTCGGCACCAACTTTAATGCAATTTGTTGCAGCGCCTGATCATTAGGATGCGGCCAGAAACCATCTAAGCAAGAAGTACATTTACAACATGGCGAAAGCAAAGTCAACTTATTTTCAGCAAAGGCCACAAAATGTTGATTTTCAGTGCTCTGAGTGAATAGTTAATTTTCATAGACATTCCTTCATAGTTATTCTGGTGGACTTGAACTACCTCGCAGCAAAAGGACGGTAAGTAATAGAAACATGATATAATTTAGAAAATGGAGTTGAATTGGATAGTCAGTTTATGACACTTTTACACAAAGACTAGTCTTTTTTAAGAACAAGTTTGCAAAGCCCATACTTCAACTATCGTTCACCCACAATCGCCGTTTGTGCTGCCTCAAGCAATTGACTTTCAAAATTTGCAAACTTTCATTACAAAAATTGTTAGTTAAAGCTCAGGTGCTTCATTTTGTGCCAAAACGCTAACCCCAGATGAAGTTGAGATTTTCAACCACTTTTAGTTTACAGTACTGAAAAGCGCTACTCTGAATTTGCTCAGCTACAATCAATAAATAAAATAGAGGAAACATAATTCCACTCAATTAATTCATAATCTTGCAACATTGGCGCTGCTATAGAACTGTGGAGTTAAAACTATTGGAATATTCCCTTCGAGGCTTTCTTACCAGTCTAGCAGGCTGCAACCATAATTTTTTTTTATCTGATCTGTTTAGCCTGGTTACTGCTGCATCTTTACTGCAAGCCTACTTTGCAACGTAGACCAATGATTTATTCTGTAATTTATCTAAATGAGACAAAATCTGGAAAAAAATTGCCTCTTGTATCATTATGTTTAGCTTATATAATTGTTTCCAGCGTCACTGATGAGAAGCTCCGGATTCATTGTGAATATATAGGGCAATGATGCTATCTTGACTGCATTGCGACCCAAATTTATGTCAATCAACTGCATTTATTTATGACTATCCTACTACCTTAGTTTGTTTACGCGTAAAACTATTCATGCTCTTACAACAAAAATTGTGCAAATATCCAACGCACAAGACAAAGAGTTAAAACACACGTTCTCAAAGAAAAAGAAAAAAAAAATCCTTTTTTTAAGTCCTGTACTCCAGTCATTATTATCACGATGTCGAGCCGTTTTGCAGTCAGGCAGGGCTTCTTTTAAATTTTTTGTTCTAAGTTTTATATCACATGACCTTATATCACATGATAGAAATGGAAAGTCTCCATTTTTCAATTTTAAGGCCACCAAACAATATCTCGTACTCCTCTCAATTGTCACCGCTCTGCGTAAAGAAACAATGGCCCCGAACACAAGATCCAAACCAGGACAAGTACTGGTAAAGGTATGTTGGCTTCAATAGGTTTTCATCTTAAATTAATCCTAACAACGGCCAGATCAATGCCTCTCACGTTTCTTCCGCACATACCCTCTTTGCCTTCCTCGCCTTTATTGGAGCCCTCCTTGTAGGTGTGGCTCTTCATTATCATAAAATTGTTGAGAACGAATTTTTTGGATACCCCCAGGAGTGGTATGTCTATCATTTTAATATCAAACTAGTCTTAGTTAACGTAGCTCTAGGTTTCCTTCAGTATCTGCTACAATAGGTGATCGGTATCCTGAGCGTTCAGTCTTTCAACTTTTTATCGCAGTTACCTCCGGTCCTCGGTTCCTTCTTGTCAGTCTACTCTATATTTTGACTGCTCGCCCCGATTCCATTCAGCCCAAAATTCTTCTGGTTTCCGGTCTTCTTCGAACTTTCACTTGTGGAGGATGGACCTACGTTACTTCTACTGACGACCATGACTGGCACGATATTTTTATGATATCGTATCTTATGCTTACTATCCCATGGACTCTCTGTGGAATTTCTTTGTCTACTGCCTCTGCAAAGGGTCTTAAGTATAGAAAAATTTTTGCTTCCATCTTTTTCGGCTCTCTAGTTCCCCTTATTTACTTTTTCATTCAGCACAAGGTTCATCATGTTCCTGGAGCGTACACTACATACGCCTTTTTCGAATGGGCACTTGTCCTGTTTGATGTTGCATATGATAGTGCCACTATCTACGATTTTTCAAACCTCGAACTACGAGTAGTCGACATTAAAGGAGTTACTTCTGCTGCACAATACGCAAATGCTACTGCTCCTTCCAAGAAACACAAAGGTTTTGGATACTTTTCTTTTGTCATCGCTATCCTTAATTCTTTTATTTTTTGGTCTGTTTTAACTAGTCTTCCTTTGCTTATTTGGTATTTTCCCCTTTGGTACATGGGAATCTCAGGCTACGAAGCCGCACTTTTGGCTGTCGCAGCCCCTCTCATTCTTTTAATCCCGAAATTACGCTCACTTTATGCGTATCTTCCTCAAGTACCCCAGATTTTTACAGCCGTTGGCGTCGCTTCATTCTGGGTTCTCAGACCAGAATATCGTCTGGAACTTGTCGGACTTGGTGCGGCTTTTGCTTGTATCTCCCTCGCAAACCAGTTTTGGGGAATTTCAACTCGTCCTCTAGCTGGAGTTCACAGAGCAACCGCCTTTTCTCTGGGACTTGTTCTTTCATCTATTGCAAAGTACGCCTTTTATACTAACAACCCAATCTGGCCCATTATGCACGAAGCAAATGGTGGCTGGAATAAAACTGGTGTTTGCATTGCAGTTCTGGCTGGCTTATTGACTTCTCGGCCTCAGTATGTATCTAAGCAGCCTTCTTCTATAGCTGGTCCCAAGGAATCTGCCATAGCTGCTGCCTTTGGCCTGGCTGGTCTTCTTTTCGCGCTTCACACTCTCCTTTCTGACTCTTCTACGATAATCACTTGGGTTTGGGAAGGATATCCTCTCAGAGGACCACAACCACTTCCTCATGGCGCTCTTACTATTGCTGCCATGGCTTTGGGTATCTACCTTGGTGTTACGAAGCGCCAGGTTACGGGTAACTGGTCGGCTTATTTCATTAGCAATATCGGCGCTTTTGTACTCTACTCTTGTGATGGTTGGGTTGGCTACATTGGAGGTATTATTCTCACTGTATATTTACTTTCAATCACCCCTGTTATTCTAGAGTCTGCCGGTAGACATAACCCTGGCATTTCCTTTGGGCTCGGTTTTTTTTTTCTGGTGCTTATATATCTTGCCCACGTTTGGATTGTTGCATACGCTTTCGTCCCTGGTGGACCTCTATTACGTGAGCGAACTGATATTGTTCTTGCTGTTCAGCAGCTTGCAATTGGTCTTGGAATCTACTCTCATAATAGAATCAAAGTTTCCCAGAATGCGGCAGCTGTCGCGTCTTCAACGGTTGGTTCCAGTATTACTCTGTTGAAGAAAATCACTTCGCAAACCGTTACAGCCATTACTGTCTTGCTACTTCTTACTACCGGGCTTACATTCACTCGCTTCTACAACAAAGCACCCACCGTTCCTCATCATGCCGATGAGAAAGTCATGACTGCAGCCATATGGACTGTCCACTTTGGCCTTGACAACGATATGTGGGCATCTGAGGGTAGGATGCGTGATGTCATCCAAGAACTTGAGGTAGATGTCATTGGATTCCTCGAATCAGACACCCAGCGCGCTATTATGGGTCATCGTGATCTTACCCAGCAAATTGCGGAAGAGCTTGGTTATTACGCTGACTTTGGTCCTGGTCCCAACAAACATACTTGGGGTTGCTGTCTTTTGTCTAAATTTCCTATCATCAATTCTACCCACCACCTTTTGCCTTCGCCCGTTGGTGAATTGGCTCCAGCCATTCATGCTACTCTTGATGTCTACGGAGAGCTTGTTGATGTGGTGGTATTCCACTCAGGCCAAGAAGAGGATGTTGAGGACCGCCGTTTGCAGTCTCTTGGAATTGCCGATATTATGGCTACCTCAAACAGGCCGTTGGTTCTCCTATCTTACTTGGTCACTAAGCCTCTCGAAGGCAATTACCACACATACGTCAGTGATTATTCTGGTATGTCCGATATTGATCCTTCAGATTGGGACAGATGGTGTGAGTACATATTATACAAAAACATCAAGCGTACCGCCTATGCGCGAGTATCCCGGTCTACTATCACCGATACTGAAATCCAGGTTGGCAAGTTTGTTATTGGTGACAAGACACCATCCACCAATACCCCCAAACATGAATCACAGGTTCTTGAAGGTCTGAGATTTCCCGCTTTATTTAGAGGTGAGGGGGTCAGAGGACACCGCTATCATGTGTTTGACGAGCCCAGGTATTTTGAATAGGCCAAACCTGTGGACTTATCTAAAAAATTTAAGTAACCCTTTAAATAGACATAATTTCAGGTTAGGGTTATTCCACTTTTTTTTCACTTTTTTTTTCTTTCCCTTCCTTGTTTGCCTCCTTGCTCCTCATTTTTGGCAACCAGTATTTTTTGATGCCTTCAGCTCATCAGGCTTTTACAATTTGTTGACCTAGTGCTCGATTTACAGCGCTTCATTTTTTTCATAACCGATTTTAATGTACACAGTAGCTCGACAGAGACTGACAGCGACCTTCGTGGGCGCTTTTCTGGCTCTGGCGCTCTTTGCCCAGGTCGCTTGTGGTGAACCATTCTTAAACTTTCCCGCAGCCGAAAGTGGTTTTGAATGGCCCCAGAAGATTTTGGGATCTCTGACAAGTTTTGTGCGTGGTGGAGATCAGCAAACCATTGTCAACACTCCTCAAGACCAGTTTTCCTCTATGGACTGGGCGCAATATGAAAGTGACATTGTGCTAAAGTTCAATTTTACTTCCCCACGTGAGAAAAAAGCGTTTGCACTTGCAGCAGAGACTCTTGTTCTTGATGTTTGGCGAATGGCAAAGGACTCTGCGGATGTTCGTATTTCAAGATCCCGATACCGTGATTTTTTACGAGTCCTTCCCAAGTCTTTGCGCAAGCCAAACTCGCATAAAATTATGATTAACGATCTGCAACACGCCGTTATTTCAACATTTCCGATGGCTAACAACGAATTTACTATTACCAAGGATGCCGATGTGTCTGCTATGGCTGAAATGTTTTTTAAGGATTACCGCGATCTTAATGCTATTCACTCATGGCTTGACCTTCTGGAAGAAACATATCCTTCCTTAATTTCTCAAGAAGTTATCGGCCAGAGTTTTGAAGGCCGCGACATGCGTGCAATTCATATGCATGGTAAAAAAACCGGTGAGGACAAAAAAACAGTAGTTATTACTAGTGGGCTCCACGCGCGCGAATGGATTTCAGTTACTTCTACTCTTTATACCATATTTCAGTTGGTCTCAAATTATAAAAAGGGACAAGAGAGCAGCCTGCTTGATTCCTTGGACTTTTTGTTTATTCCTGTAATGAATCCCGATGGGTATGTGTATACATGGGAATACGATCGTTTATGGCGCAAAAACAGGCAAGATACTGGAGTTCCAATATGCAAAGGCATTGATTTGGATCACTCCTTTGACTATCAATGGCAAGCTTCAACTGGAACCCCGTGTAGCGAAAGCTACGCTGGAGCATATCCTCAGGAGGGATTGGAAGCTAAACATTTTGCTAGCTACATCAATCGCACAGGTTCTGACGGCCACAAGTATTATGGCTACCTTGACTGGCATTCTTACTCGCAAGCCATTCTTTATCCATATGCCTACTCGTGTGAGGCAGAACCTAGAGATGAGGAGAATCTGCTTGAGCTAGCATACGGTCTTGCCAAGGCAATTCGTTGGACATCTGGTAAGCACTTTGATGTTCTTCCTGCTTGCGAAGATCGAGATGGGGCTGGATATCCCAATATCGAGGGGTCTGGTGGTAGCGCACTGGATTTCATGTATCACATGCATGCCATTTGGGCTTTTCAAATTAAGCTTCGCGATACAGGCAATTACGGGTTTTTAATGCCAAAAAAATATATTTTGCCTGTAGCGAAGGAAATGTATAACGCATTCAAGTATTTTGGTGATTTTATTCTTCATCCGGAGTAAAGAATGATATGAATGACAGCGACACGTCAGTGTCAATGGCCAGGGAAAAAAATTATGTTGGGAATTTATTCATGTATTGAAGATATTAAAAAATGTATTCGAGAAATACATCATTGGGAAGTTTATGATCCATGGCTGTGTATCGAAAACCTGAGAAAATTATTTCATGTTTACAAACTATATTTGATATATATTAAATTTGAAAAAAATATGAATATTGAAGAGCCAGTTTACTCTAAATCGATGAATGAAAGTGATGAATTAAATACTGAAGAAGAAATAGCGGAGGATATTGCTAGTTATTAGTAAGTCATCAATGACGTTGGAAGTAAATATATAAGCAAAACATAATAATACAACAGGCAAATTATATGAAGAATTTGGTTTTTTAGTTTCCTCATTTCAAGATTGCCATCAGCATACAGCACATGAACTATTTCACTTATTGCCAGCTTAGTAAATTTTTGTCGTATGGAAAAAAAATACAGAACTTTTGTATGTTGACTTTTCAATCTTTATAGAAAAAAAGTCCCACTAAAAAGACTGTGAGATTTTAGTCTAATTCTACTTCCTAGAGCATTCACTACATATGTGTATCAGCACTTGATAGCTTCACTATAGAAACTTTTAGCGTGTAGCCCATTTAATATTGAATATTTTAGGACCATGATTTAATATCAACAGGAAAGCGGTGTCTACCAATAACAACTAGCATGTTTTAATATCATTATTGAAATAAGAATCTATAGCAGACATTCAATTAAAGTACAAAGTACGTCTGTTTAAACAATTCAAAAACCGCTTTGCAATTTGATATAGAATTGTTTAAGAAATCATAGCAGTAGGAACTTAGTCACAAATTTTTTCAAAGTAAAATTAATTAAATTTGTAACAAAAAAAGTCTGTTTTCATCGAGATTAATATGGACGGTACAAATTTAAAATGATTTTTTGAAGGAACGCTTATGGCATTGTCGAATATTTGAGTGACAAATGCTCTTAACATTTATTAAATTTGAAAAAAAATATAATTGACTTCAACATTTGATAAAATAGTTTGAAAATAAATTAGAATGTCAACAAAAAATTACACATCATTGGCACTTTTACCAAAAGAAGTTGAGCTATGTAGTAGAACAGGACTTAAAAAAATGGAACCCTTACTTAAAACTAGTTCATAATGCAGATACAATGTTTATTTTACTAAGAAATTCTACCATTCTGCTTGTGTACAAGCTTTTGAATGTTTACAAATATTATTATAGTTTTATGAACTCCAAATGGCGGAAAAATTTAAGAAGTTTTGGAAAAATTAGAAACCAGAAATAGAACAATAATAATAATAATTTCTCAAAGTTAATATATAGCAAATATAGTCAGAAATAATAATCAGAATCTAAAATTTAATGCATAGCAGATGTAGTCTGTAAGTCACAGTAGCAACTCAATTTTCGAGAGAAGAGTTATTCTCCATCTCGCTATCAAAACTTGAACTATTTATCATAAATTCATTTCTTGCTAGATTTCCTTTTCATTCATTGTATCTCAATTTTCGAGAGAAGAGTTATTCTCCATCTCGCTATCAAAACTTGAACTATTTATCATAAATTCATTTCTTGCTAGATTTCCTTTTCATTCATTGTATCTTTCATTAAAGACTTGCTCTTTAAATTTTTGTTTATGCCTATAGGCCTAGTCAATTAGAAAGTCTTTTCTAATAAAGATATATTTGAGCAAATTTTTGAAATCTTTCCTTAACTACTTTTTACTTTTTTTATTTTTTTTTGTTTAATGAGCAATGCAAAACCATCAAAGAGGAAAGTCTTATTTGAAGAAACAAATAGCTCAGCTTTTACCAAATCTGTCATTGAGCTTTTTTTTTGCATTTTGATTGTCCAAAACTGAGACGAACATGTAAAGGTCAATTTTCTGTTACAAGTCTTGTTCAGAAACCTGTAGACATGCGATAGATTTCTGCAGTTGTATTGCCTACGCAATTTCTTACAGATACAACAACGCACGAGCTTTCGATTGAGTTTGCAAACTTGTTAAATTTATTGTTATAGTGCATGAGACCTTTTTTGGCTTCAATTCTATGAAAGTCTTTGTAACCCAGATGACTTGGCTTTTCAAAAAGTTTGCACGTTTTATGTCTGTTTCAACGCGTCCTGTGATCCTTAATTCTGCTTATTAGTTCTTTTTTGAACTGGGACTTTTAAAGTTGCAGAGATGAAAGTAAAAAAAAATGATAACATTGCATAGCGTATTCTTTAAAGATTTTAAGCTAATTTTACTAGGAGTGGAGAGAACTATAAATCCATTGCCTTCTAAAACCACCACCACATGGGCTATTAAAGTTTTCTTGTCAATGTCTAACTTCTTCGCCACGACATTGTAACTGCTTAGTGTTTTTTTTTCAAATTTCTAAGATCTAAAACATTGCAGCTATTATGTAGCTTAACATACTGAACCTTTGATATTTGGTACTAAAAGAAAAATTTTATTGCAGTGGTAGCTACCCAAAGTTGGTTTTCGCTTCATAAAACACATTCTTATTAACTCGTAATTGAATGCGCTACCATCCAAATCTTTCATTAATGTATATACGGTCTGTGTTATTAACTTAAGCTTGATCGTTGATTTATAATGATAAAAAGCTTGCAAATCCTCAAATATCATGCCTCCTAAATAGTTGCAACAATTACTAGAGTAAAAATCAAAAAAAAAACTTTGCTACTAAAAAGTCTGCAGTCAAAGCTTAGATTTTTTATTTTAAATGTTGAATATAATTCTTTCTCAAATTTAATATATAGCAATTATAGTCAAATACGTCTCGTATTTTAAACCATCAATGTTAATGAAATTTTTGAAGAATTTAAACTTACAGAATGTAAGTTCAAAAAGTAAGAATTTTTGTCAAAATATTTTTCCGAAGTATGTTTTGCTCCGCATGTTTTTTCCAACATCTACCATCTTTTTTTAAAAAATTCATACTTTAATACCTTTTTTTACTGCCAGCACTTGCCAGGTTTGAATTTTCATCACCATTTTTTTTATAGCTTTTGTAAATATTTTTATCCAATTACTAACTTGTCATATTTCCGCAAAAATAATAATACCTTCTCAAATTTAATTTATAGCAAATATAATTTATGAGTCTCAACAGAGAATGAATTTTTAAGAGGAGAGTTGCTCTCCACCTCACCATCAAAACTTGGGCTATTTCTTACGCACGCATCTCTTTTCATATATTCTTTCCGCTCATTACCCAATTCTCTAAAGGACTCTTCTCTGCCTTCTGATTAATTTTTGTCAGTCCTTGCATGTATAATAATACTTCCCAAATTTAATACATATAACAATAAGTTTAGTAATTATATATTGCATTTATGAAAATTTTACATTTGCAATTTTTTTTCTAAAGCTTGAGACGCTTCTGTAACTCTCAATCTCTAACAGGTTTTCAAATTCCATTTATATCAAGTATAATCTATAAGCCACAATAGTTACCAAACGTTTGGAAGAATATTTATTTTTCATTTTACTTTTTTCATTCAAATTATTGTTTCCATTTGCATTTGATTTTATCAATTCTTCTTATTTATTACTTATTTTACAAAGACTTTATTTTGGTTTTCAATACTGTTTAAAAATAGTTGTCACGCTATCTTATAAGAGGCAAGAAATTTTAAAAATGAAGAAATTATGTTTTTATATAATTCTTTTAGCCTGTTGATTTGAACAGTGACCCACAAAATCTCCCATTGCTTAATATACCTCTTACATTATTATCTTTGGCTCTTATATTTGTTTCCAGCGTCATTACTGACTTGGACATGAATATGATGATGATGATGATGATATATCTGTTTATTCTTACTCCTAGTTATGTTAGGTCTCATAGTTATATAGTCAATCATCTTCCCATATACTACCTTAGGTCCGTACCATACTAAGTATTATAGGTAAGATCCTGGGTAGCGCCATAGTGCTTGTTTCTTCTTCCCGGGTTATTTAGGTTGCTACTTCGTTGTGTCAGTCGAATTCTACCACGGGGTAAGACTTACTCTCCCAGACCCGGCCCTTCTGGGCCGCCTGTTGGCCCCCCGCAGGATCGATCAGGGTCCTGTTTTTCGCATT
>JAKVQY010000038.1:0-35402 GCA_030463045.1 Geotrichum macrosporum
GCTCGTCTCTTTTCATATCTTCTTCCCATTCATCACTCATTTCTCTAAAGGCTTCCTCTCGGCCTTTCTGAATGTCCATTAGTCCTGAATCTGGCTAGATAGATGGACAGTCTTCTGGCAAACATTTCATGTTTATCTCCAATCAATTTGAGCAAATTAATAACGTTTAAAACTACCTACAACCTTTAACCAATTTTTGTGCTTTCAGCAAGCCAAAAATTTGAGTATTCAAAAAAATATCTAGAAAATTAAAAGTTAAACTAGGGATTAATTTTAAGAACATTTCATTTTCTAAACAAAATTAGTCGTAAAATATTCAAAACAAGCTTCGCGTTAAAGCTTTTTCTAAAAGTTTTACTTACATCTAAAGCCTTCAAATGTATGAAAAGAATTTTGAAAAAAGCAGAAAAAGCACGGAGAAACGTTTAACAATTGGCGTGACAGAATTTTCTTGAGACCATTAATATTTTTAGGGAGCTTGAATAACAGTGTTGAAAAGTTTCAAGGTAATTTACAGCTCATCATACTATTGATCTTAGCCGCGCAACCCAGACACATCCTTTGTCGCCAATATCACCCCCGTCGCCACTGCAAGAACAGGCTGATGATGAGCAGAGTACAAAAATGCCCACTGGGACTCCCAAGGAAATCATTGACAGACTGCGTGGTTTTTCTCTTTTTAAGTCGGCACCTGAATCGTTTCTCCAGGCTATTGCTAGTAAATTGGTCCCCCAGGTTTACCCTGCTCACAGTTTCATCATTACTTAAGCTGAAAAAGCACGCGCTATGTATTGGATTATTAGAGGGTCAGTAGGTATTGTGTCTTGAGATTGAGAGTCGCTGCATGCTAAACTCGGTCCAGGAGCGTTCTTTGGAGAAATTGGAATTCTTTTTGATCGCCCTCGAACGGCGTCGGTCCAAGCGCGAGAAAAATGTGTGCTAGCTGTACTTACAGCCGGATCTCTCAATGAGGTTCTTCCAGAATACCCGGAAATTGAACAGGCTATTAGAGATGAAGCCCAGGAACGATTAGCTGTATTGGAAAAGAATATGCTTGCAAAGCAAGGCGACCTGAAACCAATGATTCAGAGATCACTGCATTCGACACAAGACAAGTACATGGAATGCACCGAAACCAGTTATTCTAGATTTCGCAAGCATAGTATTGGTGGCTTGAATAAATACCTGGAGTATACTGGCATCCGGGAAATCCTGGGCCAGATTCCACTCTTTAATAAACTTCCTACTGCAATTTTGCACAAACTAGCTCTTGCTATTGAGCCGAAAGCGTACGGGCCTTTTCAAATGATTATCCGTCAAAGTACCCAGGGAAGAGACATTTACTTCATTATTGCTGGCCAAGTCGAAGTGTTGGATGAAACCTCTCAAACAGTTTTAGCTAGATTGTCGAACGGAGCGTACTTTGGAGAAATGGCTTTTTTATCGTGGGCTGACAAAAGGACCGCGTCTGTCCGGACAATTACCTCAGTAGATTGTCTGGTCGTTACTGAGATCACACTGTTGTCACTTTGTCAAGACTATCCAGATTTCCAATCCCATATTGAGGAGACGGCAAACTTGCGAATAGGGAAAAACCAATCCCAGCGCATTTGGCAGCCTGATAAAGTTGGCGCGTCAAGGCATGTCGGTAAACAGCATGGTGGACTTTCTATCTCTTCCTTTGAAAAATCATCAACTCCAGGAAAAGAGACGGATTTAAATGAAACTCAGCATGAAAACCGCCTTGATCTTGACCCTTTTAATGTAAAAAAAGGCAATTCAGATAATGATGACGAAGCCCACAGTCGGAGCGCCCAGGGAGAGAAACATGGTGTAGGACTATTTTCTAAATCTTGGAATACATCGGGGTCATTTGGTGCACCATCGCAATCTTCTATTATCAAACTTCCGTCGCATGATGAGCTTGGGCCCGGTGAGAGTGATAGTGCATCAGGGAGCACTCTCCTCAATTCTCCAGACCAAACTTCTGAAACTAGTTCCTCTGATCAACCTTCATCCTGTTCATCCAGGCATGCACTAAATTCCCCTTTTAATTCTAATCCCTCTGATGAAATTCGCAGTGTCCAATTTACCGATCCATCACATGTAGATTCATGTGAGACCCCAGCCCGCTTGCAAAGCCATTCTTTTCGAGCTAGTGGTAAAGCATTTCCACATATGTTTTCAGGTGTCCCTGAACCAATTCTAGAAGAGGACGAAACTGGTAATGGCTCTATTTTAGTGAGCGATCCCCCCACTAGTGACAGTTCGCGTACTCTTACTCCAAACAATGTGGTTATTGGCGTACGACGGCATCTGCCCCATGGCCTGTTACTGCATCCTCGTGCAAAGCGTGTGCGACAATTTGCGCGCCGAAGGTCTTCTTTATTCAATATTGGACCGTTTCCTGATTTTATTCAAATCAAAATATTTCAGTATTTGGACCTAAAGTCATTAATGGCAATACAGCGAGTTTGCCAGCACTGGAGACAAATATTGCAATCATCGCAACAATTACTCTGCGAACTCGACTTGCGTCCATATAATACCACAATTAACGACACATCTATCGTATCGATTACCAACTTTGTTGGTCTGCGGCCCAAAAGAGTGGACATTAGTAACTGCTTTCATTTAACTGACGAAGGCTTTTCATATTTGGTGAATGGAATCGGGCTGGCCAAAATACATGTCTTCAAAATGAAGTCTGTTTGGGAGGTATCAGGGATGGCCATTATGGATTTGACTGTGCCATCAATTTGTTCTGATTTAGAGGAGATTGATTTATCAAATTGCCGAAAAGTGGGTGATTCTACGTTGACTCGATTAATTGGCTGGGTTATACCGCCAGTGGGACCAGACGGAAAGCTTACGGGCAATTCTTCTTTTTCCTCAGGAACAGTGGTTGGCTGTGCCAAATTACGAAGAATTTCCTTGTCATACTGTAAACATATCACAGACCGTTCTATGTACCATATGGCCATGTTTGCATCTGATCGCATCGAATCTCTGGACCTAACAAGATGTACCACTATTACTGATCATGGGTTTTCATTTTGGACATTGAGATCATTTTCGGCTTTGAAACATCTGTGTCTTGCTGATTGCACATTTCTCACTGACAAAGCTATCATAGCCATTACGTCGGCTGCCAAAGGCCTTCAATCTCTCGTTCTTTCATTTTGCTGTGCGCTTACAGATGTTTCAGTTGAGGTTCTTGCATTAGGATGTCCTGCGTTGCAATTCTTGGATCTTGCGTTCTGTGGGTCTGCAGTTTCAGATGCCTCGCTCTCAACAGTCGCACTTCATCTTCTTGAGCTTCAAAATCTTTCAGTACGAGGGTGTGTTCGTGTAACGAGAGCGGGTGTTGACACAATTTTAATAGTAGCTGGAGCTAATAAACTACGATCCCTGGACATCACACAGTGTCGAAATACTTTAGGCGCAGTACCTGAGCCCATTGACCTAAGTACAGGTCAAGTCCGCGTTGCCATTAAACAATAACGAGTGGTTCTATTTATTTATTATTTATTAATTATTAATTATTTATTTACATGTTTCTTTTTATTATGCTATTTATGTCTGTTTTTCTATATATTTTGATCCATGAACAAACTTAATCACCATGAAAGATGATGAAGGATCAGGCAATTTACATTTCATTTCAATTATCAAGAAAGCAAAATCAATTAAAAAATTTCTCATTCTTTTTTTTTTTCATTTATAGAGAGGGTCAAGAACAGGTCGGTACATATATATATATATATGGGAAACAAAAAAAATGATGGATAAAAACAATTAAAAGACCGAAATGTAGCTATTGATGCGTTCTTTCTGGTTTTGAGAAATACACTCAGCAATCCAAGTGATATTCCTAACTTCCTGCTCTCTAGCCTTGATCCAAGCCCATACAGTAGAGTAAGTGAACTGCTGAGTAAAAGCACCCTTACATAATTCCATCTCACGTTGATAAAAATGGTCCTCAAGGGATTGATGGTTCGACCCATCAAACAAAGCTGAATCAAAAGCACCTCCAGCTGTTTCAACTGCATATCGAATTTGCTCTACATCTTCAGCGCGCACAAGAAGCTCTGTTGCAGTAGGATACAAACTTCCAAACTCAGGAATAAGTGATAGTCGATCTTCTCTAGACAGCTCAGTTCCAATAGAATTAATAGATATGTTGATAGTCCGCCTATCAGCCTCAAACTCCAAAAGACGGCACAGAATTTCGTCAGAGGGGTTTGGAAGGGTTTTGGCAAACTGATAAAAGTCCTGAAGGTATGCTTTGTAAAGTCTATTTCGGATAATTTCAATATTCAAGTCGTCAAGTTCCTCAGCTGAAAAGCAATCCTTAAAGTAAGGCGCCAATGGAGTGTCAACCAACACAGTGTCGTACAAGGATTCAACATCTGTGGCGACAGAAAGTGCAGGCAAGGTGTCAAACCAACCTAACGGATGGCATCGGTCTAGAATTTCACTTCTGTCACGCTCGTGAACAGTTCCGGTAATCAGTAGTGCTACATTATCAATCATATAACCATAAGTAATATAGTCCATAAGTGTAGATAGAGGCTCCACAGCTTGAGACCTAATGTATCTAAATTCATCAATGAGCTTGCCAAATGCCTTTTCTTGGATGGTGGAAGTTGCCAAAGCGCCAGGAACGTTTGCCAAAAAGTTGCCATAGTCGGTAGCTGAAAGCTGGAGCTTCAAGTCTAACGTAAGTAGTTATTTTGTTAGAGCCACCACAATAAACTAATTTTTTTCCAAATACATGATACTAACCTTCTAAGGTGTCACATTGAGTCAAGTTGATATACTGGCTTCCGCTAAGGAGGCCATTGCGATATCCTCGAACAAGGCCTTCAATATAACCACTTTAAAGCCTTATTAGTCAAAAGGACATATAAAGATTAAAAAAGATGAAAGAACATTTTGACATACAAATTGACGTTAATAAAAAGACCCTCCATAATTATATATATTTCCCAGTAGGAGTGAGTGTCGCACAGAAAAGAATATGCTTCAAAGAACCCGTGGAATTGATGAGCAAGAATGAGAAAGAAATTAAAAAAGTCAGCTAGAACTTTGATAACTAACTGTTTCTCAGGAAAGAAGTAGGTTGGAGTAGAAGAAAAAGGGTGAAAAGAGGAAGCAGCAGCGGCAAGGTGGGAAAGTACTGTTGTTAGCCTTTTCAATGTGTGCACTCTTGTTTTGTATGACACAATTATTAGTCATTATTTGTAATTAAATTACATGAATTTTTGGACAACTCACACCAAAAAAATTCGGCATGAAGGTTCTGTGCTATACACAATCAGTATCCAGCCACAATGACTGACAGAAATGACAATGCCATTTCCATAGGAGCTACTTCGACTGATCCCTTATTAGATATTTTGTTGCCAGAGTTATCTGATAATATTCGACAGCTTATAACTACTTCAGCTTCTTCCACTACAGACTCTGCATTGGACTTTCTGCCTAACTTAAGAAGCCGTAGCCTTAGTGATATAACTAGCCTGGACACTGAAACCAAGCTTGAGCAAGAAAAACAAGACATCACCCGCAAACTTCAAGAAATTACTAAGGAGGCGTATCCCAAATTTATATCAGGTTCTGTTGCTCTTTCAGCATTCAATGAGCAGTTCAGCACATTTAAATCGACAGCGGACGAATTCTACGAATCAGAATTCTCATATCTCGATAATGACATCCTACATTTCTCGTCTCTTATCAAGCCTGAAGGTGATATAGAAGAGGGCGAATTTGGGACCTCCACTACTGCTAGAAGTCCTCGCGGGAGTGCTGAAGCACTTGTTTTATTGAAAAACCTCGACAAAATTCAAGATATACTTGAATTGCCCACGCTGACGTTAGCATGTGTGAACAATGGCTACTATACAGAAGCTCTTGATCTAGCGAGCCATGCCCATCGACTCCTTTTACGATATAGCAATGTTAAAGTGATTCAAGATATCCACCGACAAGTTGAAGAAGCCTTAAAGACAATGCTTGTACAACTACTTAGGCTACTTCGTGAAACAGTCAAACTTCCGTCTCTTATCAAAGTAATGTCATACCTTCGAAAAATACAGCCTTTTCAGTCAGCGCCAGATGTGAACCGCCAGCTCCAGCAATTATACCTTGTATCACGTCTTCAGTATATACGTACTTTACTCTCCACCTTAGAACCATTGAAAAGGCAATCTCCTGAGACATACTTAAAGCGATATATAGAGGTATTCAGGGAACATGTTTTTGTCACGGTCGTTGGATTTCGCTCAGTATTTCCCGAATCTCTGTCCTCCACTAACACCCAACAACAATCGACTGTGTCTTCTTCAGCGCCAAATATTCAGTATTCCTCTATTATGGCAAGCCATGATGTAGACAGAACCTCTTCATCGGCGGGTGAACGCCTAATTTCCTCATTTCTTCGCACTTTGATAGATGAACTTCATGAAACTATTTCTTCTATAAGTCCATTTATTGATGATGAAAGCGTGAGAAGTGGATTGTGGTTGCAAGTTTCGTATTGTTCGCAATCGCTTGGTCGTGTTGGCGGCGAATTTTGGCCTACCATACAAGGCCCTCTAGAATCGGGGAGCGCCGGAATTACAAGGAAAGAATGGATTACTGCCTTGAAGAAGCAAAAAGAGGTCTCACGTCATTTAGTTACAAGGACTGCTTCACCAATTATTGCATGAAGAACGAAATATATAAGCGTTTATACCAGGTTAAAACGAATGCCCATTAAAGGAGTATATTGATAACAGGAAACAAGATAAACAATAAAAAAAAATAATGATTTTAAAAAAACCAGCTTCTAGTTTGACTACTGCAGATTCTTTTTAGCCCATTCAATAAAGCTCGGAACGTCTGCAGCTACACTTGCAGTGACGGAGCGATCCTGGATCCATCGAGGTATGTTGCCTTTTGCATCACTTGTTTGCGCCATAAGCCATTCTACATGACTTTCTGCTTCGATATAAGTAATAACCTCAATTGAGCAGTATTCGGCACGAGTCACGCTTGGCGAAACTTCGTGGCTCGAAGGGAGGGAAATGACAAAAAACTGCTTGACCTCCGGGGCTGGCTGAACAGTCAAAATCCAAATTGCCATTTCACGGTCGCTAAACATACGGGGAAATTTGTAGTGCACAGTGAAAGCTGCATACAGTGGTTAGATATGGAAAAATCTCTAATAAAAAAATGTGGACATATCGACCTACCTTTCCAGCCCTCGCTTTGGTCTTCTGGAATAGTTTCAGGTTCTTCGTCATGATCACGAGCAGAATCTAGTAGCGGAATATACTCAATCTCATTCCTAGTATGGTTTTCAAAAATGCCCTTTTTAAACTGTTCAAATGTAACATCTTTATGATAAGAGACGCGTGCCATCCAGAAGTCATTTCCCTGAAGATTGGTGTATGTATGAACTTGGTGAGGAAACACTTTGGTTTTGTTCCAGCTTACCTTTACTTGCTTAACAAACTCGAGAGCAGCTGGAATGACTTTGGATCGAGGTGGCAAGTCATCAGCACTGTGCTCCTTGAGAAGAAAGCTGAATCCATGGGAAGTTGGTGAGAGAGGCATATTTAAAAAAAAAAAATTGTGTGAAAAAATTGCGTAAAAATAACAGACTGAACTAATACGTATAGTTTAAAATGCGAAGAGCACTGAACATTGCAAATTTGAACAAATACAACGTTCAGATGTGAAGATATTTAGGAGGTAATTTCTTGATTAAAAGTTGGGATGAATTGCTAAAAATGCAAAGCAGGTTAAAAAAAAAAGGGTGCTAGGTGTCACTGGGAAAATGGAATAGGAAAGTGATTTAGCAAAACGGTGCAGAGAATTCGTCCTGGACCTCTCATACTGTTTAAAAAAATAAAAAGTTTATAGCAGGTTAAATAATGTTATGATATTGACTGTGTTTTCTGTATCGAGAATAAATGGGTCTGTCAATGACTCCATTAAATCCTTGGGGAGGAAAAGTCCTCAAAAAATGCTCGTAAAGCTCCTTATACTTAAGATCAGGCTTGAACGCTTCTAACTCGTGAAACCGAGTTTTTTCTAAGCGCTGACGTTTGCGGGCTGCATCATATTCTACAACATCTTCTTCGATTTCTTCTAGAAGTCTTCTTTTAAGATTGTAGTTGGCAGAGCCAAAGGTATCTCTGAGCAAAAGTGTTCGCAAGCTTTTCCTATATTGCTTTCCACGTAGGATTGATCGAATAACCAGCCGATCCTTAATTGTCTCAGGTGCGGTATGCTCAGGATTGTAATGAGTGTTAAGCCATACCAAGCAGATATATTCATCCTCTCTGGAGTTTTCCATGTCATATTCATCTAATTCTTTTTCTTCCTGCAAATGCATTAATTTCACAAACTTGGGATAGTTGGTCCAAGGATCTCTGAAAAGAACATTGGTGTGTTCAGCTTGCCAATGTGCATCAAATTCCACTTCAGAATCTACTGAAGAATCACCTGAATTAGATTCATAAGTAGATGAGCTTTCCACAGTGGAAACACTTCTCTGACTAGTTGTATCGCTATCGGAATTGAACACTGATTCTACTTCTTCTTCATCTAGCTCACTAGATGAGGCAACGGAGCTCAATTCATTAGAATCCTCATCTTCCAAATTAACGGAGGCAGTTGAATCAGAAAAAGACGAGCTATTTGAAGGATTTTCATTAGAACTATCATCAGATTCATCAGATTCATCAAATATATCCATCTTGTTTCGGAATTCTGATTTAAAATTCGCTTTCCACTTTTTGTTCAAACTTTTCTCTAAAATTAGAGCCTTTTCTCGCTCATTATAAATTTCCTGCGCTGTAAGTGCTGAAATCGTCCTTCTTTTCCAAAATTTTTGACCTTGTGACGTTAAATTGGAAAAGTTGATACTTTCAAAGTCATATTCAAGCGGAGCTCGACCGTCGTTAATGGGCAGACGTTTTTCAATTTCTGTGTAATATTGATCAGAATCTAGAACTGGAATCCAATCGTTCAACATTATTCCACTTCGCCGTGGAAAATGATGCCAATAAGTTTTGGAATGCACTGGATAACCAAGCGCTAACAATGATGAAATAACATCGTTTACTGTGACTAAAGTCCTGTTGCCAGTAAAGCTGGCCAAAATATGCCGAATTATACTGCGAGTCAGATCAATTACAATGTCCTGCTGCTCTTCGATAAAATCAAGTGGAATGGCTTCCATATGATTTCTTCTTGAATCGGGTGAAAAAAAATGTTTGTCATATGCAGCTTTTGTAAACAATTTATTGCTTAATTGGAAAAGCTTAGCAATGTTCACTAAAGAATCAGAGGAGTCCACTTCTTCACACAGAAAACCAGCAGTGCGATCCCGGGCTGCAGTAGTGTTTTTTTTCATCGGATTTACGACATAGGGAGTCGTAATTCTTGTATCCGACACGTACTTCGAAAAGTTTGTAGTTCGCAAGTCTTCATAATACTGCATACTCTGCGCTTGACGTTCTTCCATTTCAATCCAGTCTTCGCTCATTTCTTGAGCTGCAGGTATATCTCTCATTGTGATAGAAGGAACATTTTGAAGTGATCGTTCTGATGGACTGGCGTCATGCACATATTTTTCGCAATAACGAGATAGGAGGTTGTAGTATTCCTCGCATTCAACTAGTGACTTAGTTCTAACTCCCTGTGCCACTCCAAGCATATCGTGTCTGGATCTACGGCCTAAAAAAGTAAAAAACCGATCTTTTTCGTCACTACTCCAAAATGACCCAGAAACATAAGAATCTTCAAGAGTTTCCTCAGCCTCAATTTCTCTGGACTGATCGTTAATATTTTTGGATTTCCTCCTGCCATAGAAATCTGAGTTAACCACTTCTTTAGTATTAACCCGGCTATATGCTCGCCATGCGAAGTGCGCTCTATCTTCACCAGCCGCAAAATCATGAACTGTTTTACTGTATAACCGCGCATAATTCGGGTTGAAAAACCTGTTTTCTTTAGAGAGACGAGCTGTATTATGATTTTTTTTCCCTTGGGCAATAACATTCTTAAATTCTTGATCTGGATAATCCAGCTCCTCAGCCAATTCAAAGTCATTATTTTTCACCTCGGAAATTTCCGTTCCACGGATCAGTTTCGTGACTAGCTCATGAGATTCTTCTACAAGATCCCTCATTTCAAAATGCCTTTTAGATTGCCGTTCAAGTTTATAAGGTGATTCCTGAATAGTTTCAGAATTGCTTGAGTGAGAACCATTATGACCATTCGCGTTACCATTTTCAGAAGTCTTCCCCGCCTGTTTCGCAATATTCCCTTGATATGTAACAAAATATTCTTGAGCATCCAAATCTGTAAATCCAGTTTCAAGAATTTTAGAGCTATCAGATTCTTCAGAATTGGATTCTACATCCAGTTCATTTTTTGAAGTAGACCCATCGTCTGAGAGTTCTGAGTGCAGAGGGTTTGGAGTAGGTGGTTTCCGCGAAGTATAAAAGTTGTAGTCCGACTCTTCATCCTCAGTAAGTATTTCAGTATCACCTATTGACAAAGTATTCTGTGAACTCATGGTTTACAAATCATTGCCTCGAAAGTACTGTCCACTGCCCATTTATTCCATCGACTTTTTTTCCGAAAAGTATGTGTAACTGGGAAATAAATGGGTTAGGGGTTTTAAGTTCTCAATTTTTTCAACCGCATTTTAAATCCTTAGCGGACATCTTCAGCCAGTGCAAGTTTGATTCAGATAACTGGGTGAGAAAAAGACACCATGCTTCGAGCGCGCTCATTAAGCTGGATTTTATCATCACATTTACAAGCTTCTAGGCACATTATTAAGGGAACTTCATCTATACGCTGGAACTCTTCAACTTCAGATGGAACATCTCCAGTAGGACATGAAAATAAGAGCGACACTACTGATCACAAGCGATCTACTTTATTTTCACCTAATTCTCGTGGTGTAAAGCTCCCTCCGAGGGACCAAAAGTTTGTGATATTGAGTGCCCGAGCATCTAGTATTCTTCCTCGCCAAAAGCCTAAAAGAATAAGCCAGCAAAAAGTCCAGTTTAAATCCGACCAGCTTGACGCCCAGTTAAAACGACTACTAGTTTTCAAAAGCGAGGTGCCGCAGGAAGTGGTCTTACAAAGTATCCAGCAGCAAAAACCTACGGCGGCCAGTCTCTCTGAAAAGCGTTATGATCAACTTTTCAATGACATTTTGAGGGCATACACGGCTCCTCAACTTCGAGAATTCGTTCGCCAATATGCCTATTCGGGAATCGTTGGAAGCAAGACCCGAAAGAATGACCTTGTGAAGCATATTCTGGTAGACTATTGGCATCTGCAGAAATCTAAGGATATCAGTGAGTCTTCTGATGTTATTGTTGAAAATACTATCGACTTAAGTCGACGAGATTTGTTTATAATTGTCTCAAGAAATGGTAAACTTCCGCGGTACTGGACGAAGTCAGGAGCGAAAATTGTCATCTTGGGGGAAGAACAGAAAATTATTGTGCGGTCTACCGCGGATACCTTTGAATGGATCAATGCTTCCATGCTGAAGGCTTTAAACAATATTGCGACTAAAGAGTTTGATGTTGGCACGTTGGATACTTTTGCGGATGTGAAAAACTTGCCACTGGACAAAATTCAACGTTTATCTGACGTTTACATTGAAAGAGAAGGAAACAAACTAATTGCGTCATCTTTTGGGAGTCATCGAATCGATCAAGCTGAAAGGCTTATCTTGGGGTCATCTGGATTTAACCCTCGCCAAGTGGAATCATACTTATTTGATGTTAATGCTGATAATTTGAAGCAAGGCGTATATTCTCGGGTTATTGAGGACGACTCGATGATTTGGAATCACCGAGAAAGAAACTGGAATCGCTGGAGGTTTGCGAGACGCAAAATACTGAAACAAGAGGCAGATCCTGATTCCACAGAGATTAATATTGCAGATATTTTTGATACTCCGCGGAAAAATTCCTCTCTTCTCAATAACGTTCAAATACCTTCTCGTCCAGTACTCAAGCTTGTTGGAAGAAACATTACTAATTGCAGTGAATTTGTTGGAAGCAAGGAGGATTCAATAGCTGATATTTATGCTGACTCGATTTCAAAAGCTATTTTAACTACTTATAGCTCTCCTCAATTTGAAGCAGACATCCCAGTTCAAAGTCGAGATAATACCGACTCAAACATTACTGTGGCAGCAACATTTGGATATATATTACACGAGGATTTGGGAGGCCTTTGCAATAATATTCAAACTGATTTCTTGGATCAACCAAAAGAATCTATGTATAAAACTACATTCTTGTCAAATATTCCAAACATTTCAGAATTCTCAAGAACTCTGCCTCTTCACTCTTTTCAGGCAGTAGATGTTGATGAACCAGAAAGCGGTATTCGTTTTGACAGATCTGGTCATGATCGAAAAGATACTGCACCAGATTTGTTGGAAAGCTATTTTTCTAATGGAAAATCTCCAACAGAGGCTATTGAGGAGCTTTTTGAAGATTCTGATAACAGATTACCGAGTAGCACAATTTCAGATGAGCATTCTTATTATGTTCAAATGAAATTTTTGCCTTCTCCGTTTCATCCAGGAAGCGGCAATATCCCTAATTTTGACAAACATCCACCCATTGAAATGTGGCTTGAGGTCGATGAAAATGAAAGGGCAGATAAATCCAGTGTTAATATTGTTGCCGTTGATTATGAGGCCACAACATTTGCAAGTATTCCTCATATGAATGCCGATATTAAGTTTTCCGCGGCACGAACCAGATTCCTTGACACGAACCAGCATTCTATTAATGAATTCCTGGCCAAGTCAACACTAGACTTTTCTGGGAAAGTGCGTATTAGCACTCCCAATACTTTGAGCCTAATTCTAAACACCAATGATAAGGACGTACCTCCAGTTCCTTACCTCTATCAAACGATGTTGTATAGAAAGCAAGTAGACCTTCATTACCAAGGCCATATTTTGCAATTAGCATCGATTGAAGGGGGTCTGGTTGGCGGTCATCGCACTGAAGCTAACCTTGTACTAGACACATCTGTCAATGAATTTAAACCTGAGGATGTCAAAAAGCTGGTAAAAGGTGCAATGTCTTATCTGAATGACATTCAACCACAAAATGTTATGCTCCGTCGAAGTAACTGAAAATTTGTACATAATAAGCTTGTAAATAGACAATAATGATCAACTTTCATTCTGAAAAGGGCTTTAGGGCTAGCTGAAATAACTTCACATCAAGTGATGTGAATAGCATACATCATTATGTGTGTAGAAATATTGATTCGTAACTTGAAGACTTAATTAAAAATAGAAAAAATAGGAAGTGGACTATACTTCGCTGGATCTGAAAAATCAAGAACTCAAATCCTTTTGCCTAATTAATCTAATAATTCTATCTGAGGGGTCCTGATCGGGCTCTGCCCACACAAATCCTTCACCCGCACGCGTCCAATATTCATTAAACATTCGTTCCTGCTCAGTTTCAATAAGCCTCATTTTTTTCCTTGCGAGTTGTCGTTGCTGGAATTCCTGTAGATTATTTATGCCGTTGAATAGCGAAGAATTGGCCAAGTGGTGGTAATTATCAACCGTCAAATCGATCAGCTCATCATGCCCAATGGCTAATCTGTTAATCATTTGCAGATCATGCTGCTGGGTCAACCTGGCCCATAATGAAATAGAAATACCGGGTCTCCAGCGAACCCTAGATGTCCGGGATATGCCTCTAATATATAGTACGCATTGGCTAAAAGACAATACCGCCAAAGCCCCAATTGCCACTAAAGGCGGAAAAGTAAAAAAATATGCAGCCGTTAATATGGATCCTCCTGTCATACAAGCCAAACTCGTAGCGCTTAAGAGAGCATGTTTATCAGTTAATGCGCATTTGTACCAAGGATTTGAGCTTGATATTGAGCTTGAGAGGTCTACAAGTTCATATGCCAGATTGAGTTCGCGCCGCAAAATGGCCCTGCGCAATGCAATATATATCAAGTTGTGAAATTGATGAATCCCGTTGAAGGTAGTCCCCGCGCTTCTTGCCACAATCGTATTTTTGAACTTTTTTAGCAAAGAAATAACATGAGTCGTTGGTGGGTATGGTCTGGTTGCCAAGTATATATGCAAAGGGTCGTAAGCAAGGGCCAATTCATTCTGATCCAAAACCACTGTCAATAGATGCAAAGGAGATGAGAACTGTCTTGATTGTGCAAGTGCTAACTTGATTTCATGAGACGCCTGGCTTTTGCTGCTTTTGATTTGATCATCTGTGTTAGTGCTTAAATGCAAAGTTTTGCAACTTTTTATAGCATCGATAAGTAAGAATTCGAAATTTCTTGACCTTTCTAGTTTATCAGTAAATTGGAAAAGTTCGGAAGTGACAATTCGTGAAGTCAAAGTATTGAAATTGAAGGGGGGGTCGCTAAAGTGAAAAAAAAAACCAGTTTCTGCCTTGACTTGGGACTTCCTCCCATTACTTAGATGTCTTTGGAGTAGAAGGAAAGATGCATGTGGCATTTGGCCAAGGCTAGTTGATGGCCGACTAGGAAAGTTTCGTACTTTGCATTTTATCATGTTTCAAGTCAAAGATGGCGACAAAAGAAGAACACTAGATTTTGCACTCTCATTACTCCCAATTTTCATTTTTCCTCCAGAATTCCTTCACTTCTGGGAAATCTAACATCAAAAGAATGATTAATGGAGGTGAGGATCTTGAATGCTCTATTTTGCACGAAATTAACATATTAGACCCTGATACAATTCGAATATTGATTACTACAGATAATCATGTGGGCTATAATGAGATTGATCCTATCCGGGGTAATGATGCAGCGATAACTTTTCGTGAAGCTATGACTATTGCCAAAGAGCAGGAGGTAACATAATTGAACTCGGAATGCAGCAAAATCTTATAAATTCATAGGTTGACATGATTTTGCAAGGCGGCGATTTGTTCCACATCAACAAGCCTACAAGGAAATCAATGTACGACGTCATAACAGCCATTCGTATGGCATGTTACGGTGATAAGCCATGCGAACTAGAATTGATGAATCAGGTTGATCTAGGACTTGAGGATGAGTATGTGATTGCGCGAAAAGTTTTGGAACAAATACTTATTAAAATTTTAGATTTAATCATCTTAATTATGAGGATCCGAACATAAATGTTGCTATTCCATTCTTTGGCATTAGTGGAAACCATGATGATGCAGCAGGGGTCAGTTTTCTGAAGAACCAATTTCACCTCAGCCTTTAACAAAATTTAAGGATTCTCTTCTATCTCCTATGGATGTGCTAGCAGCTACAGGGTTAATTAATCATTTTGGTAGAGTAACTGAAAATGATAATATTACTCTTTCACCAATTCTTCTAAGGAAAGGTACCACGCATTTAGCATTATATGGAATGGCAAATGTGCGCGATGAGAGACTGTTTAGAACATTTCGAGAAGGCCAAGTCAAATTTTTACGTCCCAGAGGTGATGAAGGTGAATGGTTTAACCTTATGACAGTGCATCAAAACCAGTAAGAAATCACTATACAGCTTCCATTTCATATTTGTTCTAATTCTCATAGTGTTGCACACACGGAGACTAGTTATCTCCCAGAGTCATTTTTACCCGATTTTCTTAACTTTATTCTATGGGGTCATGAACATGACTGTGTCATTGACCCTACTAAGAACCCAGATACCGGTTTTCATGTTTTTCAACCAGGTAGTTCAGTAGCAACTAGTCTCAGCGAAGGAGAGGCCATCTCAAAGTATGAATTAATATACCCTTTATTAGCGTGATACTAACTGCAAAAAAAGATATATTGCTATTCTCTCAATTAAGGGAACTGAGTTTAGGATTGAGAAAATCAGGCTCAAAACTGTTAGGCCATTTGTGATAAAATCAATTAGTTTATCAGAAGACTCTGGTATTAAACCACATCCTTCTGAGAAAAATGAAATAACCAAATGGTTGACCAAACAGGTATATCAAATGATTTTAAAAATAGGTTTCTTGTCTTAACAGAAATTCTAGGTAGAGGAATTGATTGTGACTGCGCGAAAAGAATGGGTGGAAATTCAGGATGGCTCTATAAATGAAGAAGACATTCCTCTTCCATTAATTCGGTTAAAAGTAGAATATTCAGGAGGGTATGAAGTCGAAAATCCGCGACGGTTTTCAAATAGATTTGTGGGGCGAGTGGCAAACGTGAATGATGTTGTTCATTTTTACAAACGTCGAATGCCTAATCAATCAAACGGGTCGCGGCAAATTCGACTTGCCCATGTGGATGCGGAATCTCTTGACTCAGACGGTGCCTCTTTAGATAAGTTGAAAGTCCAAAATTTGGTAGAGGAATATTTGAAGGATTCCACTTTGGAATTATTACCAGAGAATGGATTAGGAGATGCTATCAGCAACTTTGTTGATAAAGACGATCGCCAAGCGGTCAAGTCGTAAGTCTTTCGTCAATGACCCACATCAAGGCTAACATAAAATAGGTTTGTGGATGGATCTCTAGATATTCAAGTATCGTCTCTATTAAAATTGGGAGATATTGATGAGAACACGTTGGTTAAAGCAGTACGTATCTTGTTTCATTCTATTCAAAAATTCCTAATTCGATTTAGATGAAGAAAGCAAAAATTGATCTCTCTTTGGAGTCCCAAAAGCGATCAATATCTAAGCTGAACTCTGTCATTGGTGCTAATACAGCATCATCACAAGGGCCACAAGCGAGTGCTGCCGCTACATCTAGCCGGAGTATAGCGGCTAGAAATAGTAGTCGGATGTCTTCCAAGGGAAAACAAACCTCAAATGATGGATTTGGAAAACTAGTAGGAGTTTTAGACACTATTGTTGACCAGTCCGATGATGAAATTATAGAATATGATACTGCTTCCATGCCGAAACCAGCAGCGCAAAGAAAGGTAACTAAAACTGCTACTTCACGGAAAGCTGTATCCAAGAGTAGCGGAAGCGGCCCAAAGACAACGACCACAACGGCACGTGCTCCACGTAATAAACAGTTGTCTTACCCAGTTGAAGCTGCAGAAAAAACTAATGTATCTCTTCAAAATGACGATAATGATGACAATTCTGAAATTGAAAGTGATAACATAGAACTGGCTTCTGTGCCTCGACTCACAAGGAAAACGTCACGTCCTTCTACTCGTTCCACCCATTGCCCTTCTCCGCCCATCGAGGAAACGGCGCCTAAATCTTCTAGAATTCCATGGAAAGCTCCAGCAAATACCAAAGCTCCCGTGAAAAAACCTCAAGCTACTAAGGCTACGACGTCAACTGAGAAGTCAGCTACCACAAACGCCAGAGGATCGAGATCACGAAAAACCGCTGGAGCTGGTCAAACTTCTGCACCTTCTAGAGCAATGTTTAAATTAGTTGCGTCAAACAATGACCCAATGGTGAGTCGGATTAAAATTGCTGTCGTACATACACTAATCATTTCATCAGGAGGTTGACGAAGACGACGGGTTTGATTGAAATATATGCTTCATAAGCTCTAAATATGCCAATTTTGAATATGTGAGGCCATATTCAGAGTTTCTGAGTTGATATCAAAATTTAAAGACTATCACATGGTACAGTAATATATTTTCAGTATACTCCTGGAGTTCACGCTATGGCCTGTTTCAAGGAAGAATCAACTATTACCCCGGTTCCCCCAATTTTTTTTTTCTCCATTTGCCAGAAACTTTCAGTTATCTATATCACGTGACTATATCTATGACAGTTAACATGAAAATGCAAAAAAATAACAAATTTGTTCTCTATCTCTTCAAGTTCTTCGTTTGACATCTTAACTCTCTTCTTACTTTAAAACCAAGTTGTTCTAATTAACTGGTATAATGCGCAAGTCTCATGTGTTTGTTGGGTCCTCTCATCCAGAGTTGGGCAAGTTAATTTGTGACAGACTTGGTGTTGAGCAAGGGCCATGTACACTGCGAAAATTTTCTAATGGCGAAACCTCTATTGAGATTGGGGTTTCTGTAAGAGATGAAGATGTCTACATTGTCCAAAGTGGGTCTGATTCTATCAATGATCATATTATGGAGCTGCTGATTTTTATCTCAGGGTGCCGAAGCGGATCAGCGAACAAGATTACAGCTGTTATTCCATGTTTTCCATATTCGAAGCAGTCCAAGATGAAGAAGCATCGTGGCGCTATTACAGCGCGTATGCTGGCCAATCTGCTTACAATGGCTGGTGCAGACCATGTTATTACTATGGACCTGCATGCCACCCAAATGCAAGGGTTTTTTACAAAACCTGTGGATAACCTCCATGCTGCGCCAACGCTTGCTCGTTGGATTCGTCAGAATATTCCTGATTATACTTTGCGTGCTGTTGTGGTTTCCAAGAACCCTGGTGGTACCAAGCGTGTGACTGCTTTGGCCGATGCGCTTAAAATCAACTTTGCTATGATTCATACTGACCGTCGTCGAAGAAAGACAAAACCAGTTTCCCATAAACAGTCTTTATCCGTCGAGTCTACCACGAAAACAGTTTCTTCAGGAAATTTTGCAGCGGGCCAGGGTCCTAATGATGGTACTCGTCATTTGAGGAAAAATAGTTTGCAAGCACAGACACAAGTCTTGCCATCAGCGGCAAAGACTCCTTCTGGGCTCAGTCAACAGATCAAAGCTTCTGAAGTTTCAGACGACGAAGATGGTAAAAAGGGGGAGGGAAATGCTAAAATCGATGTTGAAGGCAGAAAATCTAACCTCAACCCCCAGGTATCTGTCGATTTTCTCAAAAGCAAGCAAACTGCACTCAAGGAATCTTTTTCTCAAATTAATGACGATGATGAGGAGGAGGAGGTGCGTGTTATTGGGTCTGAAGGCGTTCATGTAGGTCGTGTTGTACAGGGTCACATTGTCGATGAAGACTATCCTGAGCAAGACGATGAACTATCTTTGAGCGATGCAGGCAATGAAGATTGTGGAAACATGATGGATTCAGTCTATTCACTTCCGTCACATGGAGAAGCTCTGGGCGGCACGGTTAATGTGGATGTGAGCGACGATGAAGATGAAGAGTTTGCCAAGCTCGAAAAACTCATTACTTTGGTTGGCGATGTGCGCGATAAAACAGCTATCATTCTGGACGATATGATCGACCGACCCGGTTCATTTGTAGCTGCAGCCGAGCATTGTGTTTTCAACTGCGGTGCCCGCAGTGTCATTGTGGTAGCTACTCATGGAATTTTTTCTGGTGACTCGCTTGATCAACTTGAAAAATCGCCTTGTGTAGACCAGATAGTTGTTACCAACACTTATCCTATTCCCACGGAAAAAATCACCAAGTGCAAGAAACTGACCGTAATCGATGTTTCACCTATTTTAGCAGAGTGCATGCGAAGGAATCACCATGGTGAGAGCATCTCTGCATTGTTTGAGCAAATGAATTTTTTGTAAATATAAATGTATTATTCTACGGATGAAGAACTTTTTTTTCTTTCTTTTTCAGTAAACCATTATCTTTTCAATTTCTAACTAGTTGAAACAAAATAGAGTCATTTGGTTCTCAAATACTTAATTGGTAGATGTTCCAGATTGGGTTTCATCAGCTTTCACGTCGCTGCTTCTCAAATTAACAGGAATAAACTTCTTTGGCATAGAGACTCTAGTAAATCCTGAACTCACACAGGAAGTAACTAGATCCATATCCAAATGTCTTGTCAGTGCAATCCTTGGAATACAAGAAATGCAATGTTTTGAATCCAGTTGCACATCCAACGGGTTTTGAGTATTACAGCCGGGTGAAATCGCAAACCTAATCGAGTGTTTCTTGTCCTCAGTTTCGTAAAGTTCAAATGAAAGTTGTGTGAGATAGTCTAGTTCAGGTAGGTTGTTACGTGCAATCTTGGTAGGGATTTGAGATTCGTAAACAACATTGAGTAATGTGTAAATGTGTGATTCTTTTGTAAAATACACAACAGAAGCGGCGCTGCCAGATTCAATTTTCTTCATGTCATCGATATCACTGAAGATTTGCTTCACAAGAGGTAGAGAAGTAAGTAAGCCTATATCGAGCTTTTCACTATCTTCAATTCCGTATTCTTGTGGACATATGAAATCAAAAAGAATTTTTGACAAGCGATATAGTTCTCGCAGGTTCGCGTACTCTGGGGCGCTAAACACCCCTCCAGACTGTTTTCGAGTATGATGATGTTGACCAGAGCTTGAATCAGAATGAAGCAAAGAGTCAACCGGAGATGCTTTGCCGCTTGTGCTATCATTCAATCCACTTGCCCCAGAAGTAGAATTACTGCTAGAAACTCCATTAACGCTGTTGCAGGGGGAAGAACTAGTACTAGAACTATTAAAGTGGTTTTTGAAAGGTGAATGTGACGACTTAAAAGTAGGGATGTGCTGTTTTGGAGGAACAAGATCACAGACAATTTCGGGATCTGGCAAAAAGACACGCTCCATAAACTGCCTGTTGTGAAGTCCATCGTACTTCATGGTGTCGTAAAGTTCTGAAATTTTGGAGGGATCAACCTTTTCAACGGTTACAAATTCTTTGAACAGCTTATCCCAGCGCTCACGGAAAAGTAAAGGATCCTCGTTGCAGCACCATCTTGACTGGAACTTAGACACATCCTTGTTTTTGTAGTTGTGCTCGAGAATTCGATAATGATAGTTCATCAGCTCGACAACTCGTGACAATACTACGAATGGTTCAGGAAGTTTTGCAGGCCATGTGAACTGAGGGGGTGGCTCGAGGCCTTTGCGCAGGAGAGGCTTAAGTTTCTTTTTAACCTTATCCATAAGATCCTTAGCAGCATTACTATCATCTAACAGATCTTTGCGGATAATCAAGCGGTCCTCCGGAATGTCTTTGTCATCTAGATAAGCAGATGCCCAAATCTTTGCAGATGCAACAACTCGTCGCTCAGAACTGGTATAGATTTTGACATCTTTAAGAAGATTTTTGTTAAGTAAAAGAGCTTCTTGGCGCATCTGATCACCAAGATCCAGTGCCTGGTATCTGGCAGAGTGAGTAGGCTCACCTCCCCATTTGATAATAAGCTGAACTTTTTCAACAGATGCATTACCGTCATCATCCTTGTGAAGAACTGGCTTGAGCTGGACCTTAGTCCCAGGAAAATCCTTTTTCTTTTCCAATGCTTGTCGTAAAACTGCAAGTTTATCGGGATCTTCAGCATTCAGTCCTTGAGCAGATTTTGTAGTCTCCAAAACTGCATTGAGATCAGCTTTTTCCCGAATGATAACTTCTTCTTTGTGACCACGAAGCAAGTCAATAAACAACTGCGACTTGAAAGAAAATTTGAATTTTTGCTTGGGGGTTCGGTCTGCATGGCGAATAACGTGCACCTGGCCCTTAAGCATCCACTTTTGCTCTTTCTGTTCGGTAGAAGCAATAGTCAGACTCTCCTTCGTTCTCTTACTGCGATCGTTTTTCGCCTGTATAAATAATTGTCGCAGAATTCTGGAACAGTTGTCATAATAATCTTTATTATCCTTAACAAAGGAAAATCCGTTAACGTCAATCACATAAGACTTGCCATTAACTCTAAGTAAATCAAATCCACAAATGGTCTGCTCAAAAGCTTCGGAGACTTTCGACGCAATGTCGACCTCTTCATCAGAAAGTTTAGTTACAAACCGAATCTCCTTGCCATAAGTGTTTCGCCGCACGATACCATCAACAACGGGAGATTTACGTGTTTCGGCGTGACAAAAGTGTTTGCCAACCGTATAAGCCTTAACGTCTTCAAAATTATCCGTATCCATAAACTTTTCGTAGATGAAAGAACCATTGGTTCTCGGAGTAGACAATTCGGGGTCGTATTCAGACGACTTATTACCAACTTTTCGAAACAACCGACGACCGCCGCCACCTGCGCTAGAGTGATAGTAAACGTAAACATTATGATCTTCACCATCAACGGGCTTTTCCACAAATGGTTTTGTTATTGTGCTTCCGTCTTCTAACCGAAGTGTATCTTCATCAGCCATTTCCCAGTCCTTCTGTGGCTCGTAGGATACATCTACACCATGTTTCTTCAACTTTTCTCTAAGCTGTTCGTCAACGCGAGGGCCACCATCTCTAGAAATAACGATTCTTTCAGGAGTAGGCACTCCATTAGCCTGCAAAAGCCGAAGTACAATTCGGCGATCCCATAAGCCCTTTTGAATCTCCAGGTCGTTGACAACATATGGCTTACGAAGCTCTACATAGTCAATAGCTTTTTGAAGCGGAAACCCAGTAGAAAAGAACGAAATAAGGAAATCACAGGTGGGCCAGTTTTCAACGGCTAAAGGTCAAAAAAAAAAAGGTTAGCATGGGGTAAGGGCAAAAAGAAGAAACTTACACTCATCGAGGATCACCTTATCTCCGAAAATGACAGTTTCAAACTCTCCGTGCTCTATGAGTTTGTTCAAAATGTGCCGGCAGGGTTTACTGCGTGCTTTAGAATCCATCGCACAAACTCCAATTCTGCCAATTTTGGGCAAAACATCCGAGTCAACATGTTGACCTGTAGAAATCAAAGAACCCTGCGAGACATTCCCAGAAATAACATTATTATTTTGGGCTTCTATAGACGTCATGGTTGAGATAGAAGAAGCCGAAGAAGACGGGAGCCAGTCACTAGGTGTTAAAGAAGGAGATGTTGCGCTTTGTGAAGACTGCGCCATACCAAGCGCAGATCTTAGCGAACTAACTGATGAAGATAATAAAGACGAAGGCCTGGAAGTTTTTGAAGGAATGTCGACAGACGAGGGCAAGACTTCAGAACTGCCTGAAAAATTTTGAGATCTTACCGAGGAAAGCGACGTATAATGAGAGCGCGCTTGGGGACGCTGGGAATTACCATTGCTTGTGCTGCTTCCAGCATTGGAGGCGGCCTCGGATGGCATTTGAAGATGGATACTGAAGCGTAATAAAGCAAAAGCAAAATAGAAGTTAAGGCGGAGACTATACTTCAAGAAATATTTATAATAAGAAAGAGAAGAGGAAAAGAAAGGAAATTTTTTAAGAGGACAAAAATAAAGAAGTGAAATGAATTTTGGCAGATGATTTGGATGGTCGAGGCCCACTACCCTTGAGCTGCTACGGAATAGCCGTATTTGTGACACAAGTTATTTTTTTTTTCCATGAAATACAAACTTGTTTTTTTTTTTTTCAGCGCTGCCAAAAAGTTTAAGTTATCAAAGACTTGAATACTTTATGATCGCGATAGTGGCCTATTCAATTTGTGCGTAGTCTGGTTTTCTGGGCTTTAAGGAACAGCCTTTCAGGGAACTTTCAACAAATGAATAACAATGGTAATCCCTTGTTCTAAAATTTGTGTCATTGTTCAAAAATTAACAGATATATTAGGCTGAACATATCGAAAAAATGAATTTGGCCAATTGTCATTGTTCTGTTTATAGGGCTGATCTTCAAGCTCCATCCATATCTTTTAAGACCTACTGAGCCTTCAGATATCTTAACATGCCTACACGTGTTTTTATCTGCATGCGCTTGTTTCGGTAAATGGGTGCGGAGCGCAGCTGTTGCTTTCTACCTAAAAACGCTGACATAAAGTAGGGGCGACCACTGCAATATGCAGCATTGAGCAAGACAGCTACATTTATGAAAAAGATATGTAACTCCGTTTATTCAAGATTTCTGATTATTTTCTCAATACCATTAAAGCCAAATTTAAGTTACACAATTTTTGGTTCCCCCAAGCTGCTGAATTTAATCAATGCTCTCAATTCTCTCCATGGAAATGACTCAGTTGAGTAGGCCGAATAGCGAAAAAAGTCTTTTTTCTAAACCGCTACTACTACATTTCCATGCGTCCAAGAATTAATCTGAACAACAAGGATATATTATTAAACTAAGTAGCATCCTCGAGTCCCTTGTAAAACTTGTACATTTGTTCAGCCACCCCTTCTGGGAGAACATGAACGGGATTAATCTTGAGCACTCGATTCTCTGGCAAAACACTAATTCGCTCACTAGGCTCAGCTAACCACTGAAAACTATAATCTCCCAGTTGGCTCTCATCTGTACCATGGTAAGTGAATTTATTCTGTGCTCCCGACAAGCCAGCTAAGGTATAATTTGTATGATATGCATCCACTCCTTTTCCAGGCTTGTCTCGTAAACCACCAGTCTTTTCTCCTTGACAACAGTATAATGTGTAGTTTTGGAGCGCATTGCGATCCCAAAGTTCGCGATAAGAAATAATGTTTTCTAACAATGCCCAGCAGCCTCCAACCCAATGGCTGTAACACCCATCAACCAGTTTATTTGTTCGTCCAGAAAATCCACCCTCTGGCTGGTGTTGTCGTGCAGACAACCACTTTGTGAATTTTTCAACATTTATATGCTTTCCAACCTCACTAGGAGGGTACATGAGACAAAAGGCTGCTAATGCACAGAAAGCGTACCCACCATGTGCCTCCATACCTGGACTTTGACTAAATCCTCCTTCGTATGTTTGACAGTTTTTCAGGTATTCAGTAGTGTTTTCGATAAGCTCTGTCGTTAGAATATTTAGTAAGGCAGCAATTGCAAGTGCGCAGTAGGCGGACCTAGTATCGCATTCTCCCCCAATATGCATTCGGAACGAGCCATCGGGCTTTTTGAGGCTCAAAAGCCATGCGTACATAGCTTTGCGATCAAGACTGGCCCATCCTTTTTCATTACCTGAGATTGCCAATGCGTTAACAGCAGCATACGAAGCTGCCAAATGTCCCAGCTGTCCATGTGAGCCTCCAATTCCACCTTGTGGTGATACACACGCCAATATTGTAGAGGCTGCTCGTTTCCCGTAAACTTCTTCAACAGTTGTGTCTCCGAGCAGCATCATGGCGTTCAAAGTCCAGTAGAGGCACCATGGCCGAGAGGCGTCCAGACTTACAAAGGCTCCAGGAAGTGGACCTAGCATTTGTTTAAGATATTTGAGATGTTTTTCTTTTAATAAGATCTTGGTCGGTGGGGACGAACTGGCGTTCAACAAAAGCTCCAGAACAGCTTGTTCTGTTTCATCTTGATCAAGTGTCGTTAAAGTTTTAAGAGAATTTTGAATTTGATTTCTGTAAATAGATACTGGAGGTGCTACGGAAGCAGACATCTTTTCCATTTTTCGTATATTTCTTTGAAGTATGTGATCAATAAATGTTTTCTGGCCTTCCGATGGAATTTGTGGTTCGTTCTGCAGCTGAGGTCCCTGCTGAAAATTTAACAATTTTGACGACTCCTTTGAAGAGGACATCCTGACAATCACTGGCTTTCTTGCCAGTTTTATAGTCCTACGGTGCTGGATCCCCTGTTTGCTAGATATATTCATCTAGCTTAAAAGGGCTAATAGCTAGAACCGGCCTAAAGAAGTTTCAACGAGGCGCAATATCAAGAATAGTCAATTAAAGTTACCCTACACATACATTCACTCAACTGGCTATGTTCTACTTTTAATAGTCCACATATCCTTCGCGTCACACTAGAAATATGGTCAATATAGATATTGACTCGTTGTAGCTCAAAAGTTCAAAACATCCTTGGATACTTTCTTAAGCATTACTGTTAGGTTTCTATCTGGTTGTTAAGAGATTTCTACATTTAAATGTAGAGCTATCTAGACATACTCTGTTGAACTACATAACGCCCTATTTACCAGCGTCAGTGTCGCTACAGTTTCATATTCTTGGACATGAAACTACTTTACAGTTGTATTAATATTCTGTATGTTGGAATTTTCTGTAATGCAGGACTATGAAGTGAGTTTGAGAATGCCTGCTTTCTCTTGAGTTGTTCACTAACTAATATGAGACTCTGCGTTCGCGGGCTTTTTATTTGTACTCAGTAGGCAAAATTCCCGAAGCTCTGGAGTCTACCAAACAGTTTGCTATTTTTCTTAATCAGAAAATTGATACAGTTAACGATAAATTACGGAAAAAAGCTGCGTTTGAGGAACTTGGAGAAACTCTTAAGCTTTACGACAGCATCAAAAACAAAAATTCCAAGGCCCTCAGTATCCAGAAACAAATTTTGTACATATCTTCTAATATCAGCTCCAAATTATTTTACCCTTGGTATAATACAGATGACTTTGGCAATGTCTCTACGTCTATTCCGTTTGAAGACCCAGATGGGCTTCCTCCCCTTTCCGAAAAACAAAAACGAATATTCCACTCTTGGGCAAGATCAAAAGATGCTCTAGGAGTTTCCGACTTCTCTATGGGAGGTAGCGGAGCTGAGGCGCTATGTCAGGACTCACTTGAGGACTGCTCCTTTGTTGCCTCACTTCTGTCCATCTATTTTTACGAAAAACGGCAAGGTAAGTCAATCTTAAAGCACAACATATTTCCACAAGATTCAAATGGAAATCCTGAAATATCGCATAACGGTAAGTACTGGGTTAGATTAAATGTCAATGGTACTATGCGGAGGGTCACAGTCGATGATAGACTTCCCATGGCAAATACTAAAGAGCGCAGCTTATTCGTGCGGTCTTCATCGAATCCAGGATTACTCTGGCCCGCTATCTTGGAAAAAGCGTACTTAAAAATTATGGGTGGGTATGATTTCCTGGGATCGTATTCTGCATGTGATACATATGCCCTTTGCTCATGGATTCCCGAGGTTATTTTCATTAATGGATACCTTCAGGAACCCAATGCTTCACGAGCTGCACTATGGCAAAAGATATATGAGCCATTTAAAGAAGGGAACGTGATGATTTGTATTGGAACAGGATCAATATCCAGAGCTGAATCCGAAGCTTATGGGTTGATTAATGAGCATGATTACACTGTAATGGATCTCATGGAAACAAAGCAACCCGACGGTTCTGTGAAACGAATTTTACAAATTAAAAACCCTTGGCTTACTGAACCATCAACCTCAAATCTTGGCTCGATTCAGATTCCTCCTAGCGAAACCCCAGAAGCCCTATATGGAAGTTTTTGGGTGAATTTCGATTCCATGTGCCTTCGGTTTAACTCAATCTACTTGAATTGGAACAATAAATTGTTTAATCACCAAATGACAATAAATTTTTTATGGAGCGCGGCGTCAATTGACTTTGCTAACAAATCTCGATCGTATAGCAGTAATCCGCAGTTCAGTATAACTAACAGCAATCTTTCCGAAAATGTAGCCTGGCTTTTACTCAGTCGACATATTACAGACAGAGATAGTATTTCAGGCTTTGTATCATTACACGTCTATGAAGCAGGAGGACATAGAATATATATGCCAGACGAATATCCCTGTTTTAAAAAAGGTACATTCCTAAACACTTTACATTATCTTCTCAAAATACCAATACCTCCGAAAACAAGCTATACCGTTGTGGTGGGTGCGAACGATATTTCATGCAAATATTCTACTCTACGATTTAGTTTAACGTCATATTCACTGCTGCCTGTGGGATTTTGTAAGGCGACGGAAGAATTTGAGCACAAGATAGCCTTAGAGGGCACTTGGAACTCTGATAACGCTGGAGGTTCATGGGCAAATGATACTTATTTAAACAACCCAAGATATATACTTACTACTCCAAATCCACTGGATAGTTTCAAGTTAGTGCTTTCGTCTGTTTCTGAAACACCTATAAACTTCCATGGATATCTGGCGGATGACTCTAAATCTCGCAACTTTCAAAATATGAAAGTTTTATTTAACAGTGGTGAATACCGCATTGGAAGCACAATGACTAAAGCTTCTCAAAACCTCAAAGCAGGCCGCTACATGATCATTGTGTCTATGTTTGAACCTAACGTTACAAATAAGTTTACACTGACCGCTAGAGGATGTTCCAAGTTTGAATTAAGGGAGCTTCCTTCTATTAATGCCGGACTGTTTAAGCGGGAGTTGGTTTTACAATGGGCTGGTGGCTCGCGTAAGGAAATTACTTTTCAAGTGGGATTTCCAAGCTTAGCATATTTCAGGACCACGACATACGATGGAGAAACACATCAACAACCACACAGACGACAGGAAACATCACCATCTCGTTACAGGCCCCATCTGCGGGTTAGTATATTCGAAGCGCCGTCTAACAGGCTTTTGCATTCCAGCGAGGAATTTACTGATAACGAGTTTGGGGTTTATCTCGATAATGTACAACTCTACCCTGATATTAGGTATATTTACTTGGTTGAAAGAATGGAGTGCGGGTATGGTACGTTCAGCGTACAAGTACACTCCGCGAGCCCAGTCGTACTGCATAACACGTAGCTGTAGATTTATAATATAAGTTTGTCTATTTTTTTTGGTTTCTTAGCGAATAAATAAAAGAGGTTAAGTGAACAATGTGTCCTCGTCACGCAGATATTCACCGACATCGCCTTGTCTAAATGCAACAATTGCAGTAGGCTCTGATCTTCTAGTTTCCACAGTTGACCTGGCAGTCACGCCAAATCCAAGAGGATGGTCGTTCATGGAATATACGATAACGCCAGTGTGCTCAGGAATATCTTCGCTCATACGGCCAACGTGAGCTTTCAAAACATGGTTACCGTAAAGGTATGGCATCTCACCATTTCGCTTGATCCAGACCTTGAGCTTGGCGTTCTGGGACAAAAGCTCCAATGCTGTGATGTGGAGTCTAAACTTGCCAGTCTTCGTAAACTTGCCCACGCAGGTTCCAAGGGACATAAGATTATGACGAGCAACGCAAGTGGCATATTTCGCAATAGATTCGCTATATATTCAAGTATTAGAATGTTTACTCCACACAGGCGAGAAGGAATTTGGTAAAAACTTACCTCACATAGTACACACGATCCTTTTGTATCCGGAAACAGTAAGGTTCGTCAGGACGGTTAATAAGATTAGCAATGTTGCGGCCAATATAGTTGGCAAGCTTCTCAAAGACAACCTTTGTCTCTTCCTCTGTTAACGGTCTCATTTTTTTCGCAACTTTTATATTAAGTAGGTTTTATATCTAAAGAGTGAGAAGTTCAGCTGAAAGGAAAATCGAGAGAAAAATATTCCATAAACAGGGTTGGGAAAAGTTGGGAGAATTAAATATTTTTTTGATTTTGAAAATTTTTCTTTTTTTCTATTATTCGAGAGCAGGAAACTTCAAAAAATTAATCATTAGCAAATATATAAGCTAAACATAATAATACAAGAGGCAAATCATTAGCGAAAGATGGGTAATGAGAATGGTAATGACCGCTACAAGGGCAAAGGGAAATGGAATAGACCTCGCGCCAATGATAGCAGAAATTCCAAGCGTCAGAAGATTGAGCGTAAGCAGCAGGAGGTTGACGCGAAAAGAGAGAATCGGTAAGTTAGGGATCAAACCCTGTACACAACACTAACTAACTATGTGAAAAGTAACCGCGAAGATAGAGAGCCCAAAGAAACTCGCCAGCCTTTTGAAGGATCTGGAGAAGCTAGAAGACCTAAGCGCAAGGTAGCTTGTTTAATTGGATATTGTGGTACAGGCTATCATGGCATGCAGGTAAACCCTCCTGAAAAGACAATTGAGGGTGATCTTTTTAAGGCTTTTGTTGAGGCAGGTGCAATTTCCAAGGACAATGCTAATGACCCCAAGAAGTCTTCTTTCATGCGTGCTGCTAGAACTGACAAGGGGGTTCACGCCGCCGGTAACGTGGTTTCACTGAAGCTGATTATCGAGGACGAGGATATTGTCGAAAAGATCAACTCGCACTTGCCCGAAACTATTCGACTCTGGGGCATTAGTCGAACAAATAAGGCATTTGAGTGCCGTAAAATGTGTGGCTCGAGAATCTACGAGTATTTGATTCCTAGTTATGCTTTTCTTCCTCCTAAGCCTGAAAGTGCTTTGGCGCAAAGGATCAAAGAGGCAAACGAGGAGACTCCAGGAATTTCCAAACCAGACCCAACTGGTGAAGCTTTCTGGGCCGATGTACGTAACCAACTTGCGGAGGCTGGCATTAACGAAGAAGATTTGAGAAGAACTCAAAAGATAGCTGAAAGCCGAGAAATTGAGGAAGTCAAAAAAAGACGCGGTGGAAGTACAGTTATATCAAATTCCAAGGGAACCAATCCCACTTCGCAGGAAGAGGGTGAGGATGAAGCCGTTTCTATAGAAGGTTCTAGCGACGAAATTCCGGCTAATACCGAGGCACCCACACAGGCCGGTTCAATTTCCGAGAGTAATACTTCCTCTGTTCAGAACTCATCTGAGCTTGCTTTGGGCGATTCTGAAAAATTATCCGTGCTGTTCAAAAAAATTAGGACCATTGAGAACGCTGCCAGGAGAGCTTTCCGCATTCCTCAAGAACGTCTCGACGAAATTCGTACAGCCTTCAAGGTATACGAAAATGGTCATAACTTTCATAACTTCACCGTTGGCAAGGATTTTAAGGACCCGAGCGCTCAGCGATACATGAAATCTTTAACCGTATCTGATCCTAAAATCATTAACAAAACAGAATGGCTCTCTATTAAAATTCACGGTCAGTCATTTATGCTCCATCAGATCCGTAAGATGGTAGCGATGGTTGCTCTCGTTATTCGTACTGGTTGCCCTCTTGAGCGTATTTCTCAAGCTTTTGAGCAACCGCGGATTAATATTCCTAAGGCTCCCAGTTTAGGCCTGTTACTTGAGCAGCCTGTATACGAAGGATACAATACTCGATTGGGCACTTTTGGATATGAACCTATTACTTTTGATAAGTACCAAGAAGCTGTGGAGGCGTTTAAAATGAAACACATCTATGATAAAATTTATTCAGAAGAAGCAAAGGAGAATGTCTTTCATGGATTTTTTGCTTTCATTGACAGTTTCAGGGGCGATCCCATTTTTGACTACTTGACCGCAAGAGGAATCGGTGCAAATAAGAACTCCAAGTCGAGCTCATCAGGTCAAGCTTCTGACACTATCTCATTACTAATGGGTGACGATGAAGAGGATGAACTTGAAGGTGACAACGAAGGCTGATACACGGAATATAGTAAAGTTAAATGGCAGAGGCAATTATAATTCAATTCTACTTCGAAATAAGCTTAATGCCTATCCATGATTTTTTTAAGCACAAAACAATGTAGTGAGCACATAGTTAATTAGGTATCGGCGCAAATAAGAACTTTTTGGCAACTACGTGGGCCAAACCTTTTTTAAAAAATGACGAAGTTTCATTGATAGCAAGCACTCAGGGTGCATTAAAAAATAATAATTGGATATTGATGCCTTTTCAAACTTAGTATTATTCATTAGTCGTAATTATAAAATTTTATATCCTTAAGCAGTATTATTTCTATTTGGTGCTCAAAATGCGTGTGAGTTTGGGAATTTCCGACATTTAGAATGCCTCATTTTAGCCCAGAAATAAATACCGAGCTTTAGGCATCCTACCAGTTGGGCATCGAACACATCTTAAAAAGTGGCTCTACTGTTCAGGTTTTTCTTTATTTGAAAAACAGTTTTTTGTGATATGCTGAGGAAGTTACCTAAGACATACTGCAAAAAGGCGTAATTGATCATTACATTGCATCGTACACATCTCGAAACTAATAACAACTTTTTACATTGAATTCGTCACAACCATAGTCTGTTAGTCACAGTAGCAGCTCAATCTCTTGAAAAAATTTATAATATCAAAGTGAAGCAGATCTACCCACCATCCTTCTAAAATTCCCACACATTATTGGATTTAGGTCCATTTCAATGCAAAATTGGGTACATAAGTTACATGCTAATACTTGGTGCAACATTAGGGCTCTGGCCTATAGTAAGTCATCTTGATCTTAGGTTCACTATTATGGTTTATTAGAAATTCCGTCTTTGTGATATAATGCAACCGCTGCAAGGAAAAAAAACCAAAAATTCATCTTATTTTGAATTTCTCGGCACTTTTCCTCTAGCCCAGAAAAATCCACACTTCAAGCATTGGAGCGCCAGGCTTAAGGTTTTTATCAGCCGATATAAATGAAGACTAGTTTTATCCATAGAAAACTAGTATAAGTTGAATTGTGATGGAGACTTATCGTGAGTACTAGACATTCTAAAATTTTATGCCTGGATCCTTTCGGAAAGAGCCTTTGAAACCGAGCCATACTTTGTTTGATAGTTGGTTTAAACTGCGTACTGTGTTGTGCCTTATCATGTCATTAAATACCTCAGAACTACCTAGAACATGTCCTTTCGTACATGTTCAGTGAAAGTTCGCGTTCCAATAAATCAAGTCTTAAAAACTGGCGGACAGTTAAAGGCTCTAAAATATTATTTCTCTTTACAAAAACCCCAGGCAGAGTAGGAATTAAAGAGTGGGAAAAAAGTACAAAGTGTATTGCGTGGAGCATGGAGTCAGAAGGCATTTTACTTGTATATTGGCAAGTATTGTCTTGCGAAAAAGTTGTTTAAGAACCCCTCATGAGATTTTACTCAAGATTAACAACTTAAATTTTAAGAATATACTGCTAAAATTCCGAGTAGTAATTGTCAGAGCCGTTTTAACTTACAATTTTGTTTCATTGCTTTTTGCAACTTTGTATTAAGTGAGATGCATAGAAGAGGGGAGTTGAGCGCACAACCAAAGTTCTAGAGTTTTTAACAATTACTCATGTGTAGTCATCCAATTGCATCTCAAAAAAAGCTAGCATTAAGCCATAAGCCATCCTCTAATCTTAAAAAAATTGTCTTTAAACTGCTCCATTGATGATACCGTGAGTCAATTGTTTTATGCTTCTAAATATTCCCCCAGATTTAACTGTATATATAGGCCCTAGATTAGGCTTGATCATTTTTGTGATCAAGTCCCCAAATTAAGGTTCTTAAGTTTGCACTAACTTTCTCTAGTCTCCATCTCATAAAAGTCTTAATTAGCTCAACCTCAAAAAATAAGATTAAATCCCTCGGTTATCCTTTCTGACAATCCATTTCTCGTACTTTCCCATCCAAGAATGAGAACTTCCCCAGTTTTTTTACAGAAAATCTGTATTACAGAGTTTTACTCAGAGCTAATAACAGTATGAGACCAAAAGGAAAATTTCCCCGCCATAGTCATGGAGAGTATAAAACTTGGACGTTTTGGCCACTTCTTCACACAGTCATAAATATTATCCAATATCAGTATCAATCGGGATTACATTTAGATAACTTGAAAATTTTTATATATATAAGTCCAAAGGAGTGAGGTAATTTGAAAATTAGCGAAAAACATCTACTCAGTCAATACTTAAGTCAATACTTCACGCATTTTTTGCAGGACAAGAAAAAAATCGCAGACTCAATCAACAGACCGGTTTCCATGAATAGCGTTGAAAAAGTCCCAGGCGTTGAATACATCGAAGAAAAGGGTAGTATTCAGCCTCTGCCAGATGCTCACTTGCGAGATGCGGATGGTAAAATTAGGTCAGCTGCTGAACTATGGCCCAATATAAATGACAAAAAACTGGTACGCCGGCTTGATTGGCATCTCATTCCAATGGTCACCATGCTCTATTTATTGTCATTTTTAGACAGATCCAACATAGGAAACGCGGCCATTGAGGGCCTCGTTACCGACCTGAAGCTCGACGGCAACAAGTTTAACCTCTGTCTTACCGTGTTCTTTTTTACATATGCCATGTTTGAGGTTCCTTCAAACGTGATACTTAAAAAGACACGTCCAGCTATTTGGCTTCCCGCAATTATGGTTGCATGGGGAATTATCATGACTCTAATGGGAATAGTTCAAAACTATCATGGGCTGCTCATTGCCAGAATCTTTTTAGGCATTGCTGAAGCCGGATTGTTTCCAGGAGTGGCTTATTACCTTACTCAATGGTACAGGCGTCGAGAGCTGCAATTTCGTCAGGCTCTGTTCTATTCAGCAACCCAAATTGCTGGTGCTTTTTCTGGTCTTCTTGCATTTGCTATTGCTAAAATGGATGGTGTTGGTGGGCTTGCTGGATGGCGTTGGATTTTCATTCTTGAAGGCATTGTTACTGTTTGCGTTGCTACTTTTGCGTTCTGGGCCATGTACGACTACCCCAGTACTGCTAATTTTTTGTCTGAAGAAGAAAGAGAATATCTTGTCCACAAGCTTAGGTATGACAACAATTCTTCAACGGATAATAAAGGAGATCAAGCCAAAGATTCTGAAGCCGATTTGCCAGAAATTTAGTTCTCAGCCGGAATGTTATGAGCAAGACGCTAGACAATTCAAGGCTGCGTTTAAGGATATTTAAGCTTACATCATGACTTTTATGTTTTTGGCAAACGTCGTTCCAGGTTACGCCATTTCGATGTTCATGCCGACAATCCTGAAATCTCTGGGATACTCGAAAACAAAATCCCAGCTTCTCACTGTCCCTGTTTTTACAATTGCCGCTATTAGCTGTGTCATTCAGGCTTGGTTTGCTGACCGCATTGGTAGAAGATTCCCGTTCGTTGTTATAAACTTCGCACTCGCTGCTATTGGGTTTGGCTCGATTTTGGGAATTAATCCTGTCAAGCATCCTGCAGCAGTATATGGTTGCACTTATTTAGTTTCTATAGGCCTCACTCCTGCATTTCCATCTTTTATCGCATGGCATGCAAACAATTTATCTGGATCTTACAAGCGTGCTATAGCAATGGCTATTCAAATTGGTATCGGAAACCTTGGAGGCGCAATTGGTTCAAACATTTACAGAGCTGAAGACGCACCATATTATAAACTCGGGCATGGCGTTGCTACTGCTGCTGCTGCAGGCGGCGTTGTCGGTGGTTGCGTTTTATTTTTCCTTTATTACACCAGAAATCAGCAAAAAATTAAAGACTGGAGAGCTGGCAAGTATGATAATTATACACTTGAAGAGTTCTCCAGACTTGGTGACAAGTCGCCTTTATTCAAGTACAGATACTAAGGGCTACAGTAGACTTGTGGCGCTTTCTAACATATATTAGTTTCCCTTAAGTTTATGATTGCAAGTTTGAATCATTAAAAAATTATTACACAATTTTTTTAAATATTTTGTATGGAGTTACAAATAACTGTAGAACAATAGGAGGAATAGCGAATATTAAAGTTTTGTCCATGATCAAATTCACCTAAACGAATTGAACGTTGTCCATAGTTTTACGTAAAATTATCAGATAGATCTCTTCAGTAATATTAATGATTTTGATTTCTTTAATCCTATAATAGTTTTCAAATTTAATGTATGGCAAATATAGTTTATAAGCTAAAGTAGCGTCTCAATTTTCGACGGAAGGATTATTCTCCACCTCACTATTAAACTTGAACTATTCATTACAGGATTATCTTTTTGCATACCTTCTTCCCATTTATTACTTATTTTTCTAAAGGCTTCTTCTCTGACTTTAGTATTCCTCATTAGCCCTGAACTTGGCTAGATATATGAATGGTTTTTTGGCAACCATGTCGTGCTTACCTCCCATAAATTTCAGCAAATGTCT